>PVJX010031443.1:0-21228 GCA_004027295.1 Dolichotis patagonum
TGTGTGATAGTTCAAACAAATTTTTTTCTTTTTTATCAAAAATGAGATATTATAATACTCATTGATCATTTTCTGTTATTCGGTTCAGAAAGCCCTGGAATTCTTTCACTATATGCATGACTTTATACTATTGTGTTATGTTTGATATTATTGTAATTGAAACTATGCTCAACTATAGCAGAGTTAGAGATATGGCGTTTGATACTGTTGATGTCCAGTTGACTTAATGTAAAGTACTGTGTTGCCTATGTTGTCCTCTTCTGATCTGCTCTGTACTACCCCCTTTTGTTTTATTCTCTTTTAAATAAAAAAAAATAAAAAAAAAATAAAAAGAAAGGAAGAAGTGAAATTATCAGTATTCACAGATGACATGATACTCTACACAGAAAACCCCATTGAAAGAGTTGTATATTTAATAATCAAATTCAATAGTATAGCTGGATAAAAAGTCAGTACTCAAAAATCAATAGCATTCCTATACACAAACAATAAACTTACTGAGAGAGAAATTAGGGAAGCCACACACTTCACAATAACATCCCCAAAAATGAAATACTTAGGAATCAATCTAACAAAGGAAGAAAAAGATCTATACATTAAATAAGACAGAACTCTGAAAAAAGAAATCAAAGGTAATCTTAGAAAATGGAAAGACATTTCTTACCCAAGGATAGGAAAAATCAATATTGTAAAAATGGCTATACTCCCAAAACTAGTATACAGATTTAATGCAATCCTAATCAAAATATCATTAGCATACATCACAGATCTAGAGAAAACATTCATTAAATTCGTCTGGAAACAGAAGGGACCTAGAACAGCAAAGGTAATCCTGGGCAACAAAGGCAAGGCAGAAAGCATCATAATACAGACTTAAAATTACACTAAAAAGCTATGTGACAAAATCAGCATTGTACTGGCAACAAAACAGACCTAAAGCTCTGTAGAACAGAACAGAACAGAACAGAACAGAACAGAACAGAATAGAACATGTAGACACAGCTACAAAGACACTCAGCCACCTTATATTTGACAAAGGGGCCAACATGTTCACTGGAAGAAAGATAGTTTCTTAAACAAATGGTGCTGGAAAAACTGGCTTTCCACATGCCCAAGACTATAACTAGACCTATGCCTATCGCCATGCACTAAAGTCAAAATGGATCAAAAATATAAATATTAAAAGAGAAACACTAAATCTACTGGGAGAGAAAGTAGACAGAAAGTCCATGAACAAAAACCAAACTGCAAGTGAAATGCTTCAAAGAATCAACAACTGAGATTTCATCATATTAAAAAGTTTTTGCACATCAAAAAAATCACCAACAGAGTGAAAAGAAAATGGACAAAGTGGAAAAAATTTATACAACTGTCCCTCAAACAAAAGACTTCTATTTAGAACATAGAAAGAAGTTTTGAAAAGCAGGCCCCCAAAATTCAAATACCAAATCCAAAAATGGACATCTGAGATGAACATGCACTTCTCAGATGAAGAAACATGAATGGCAAATAAACACATGAAAAAAATGTTCAAAATCACTGGTCATTCAAGAAATGCAAAGTAAAGCAACAATGAGATTTCATCTCACCCCAGAAAGAATGCCTACCATAAAAAAAAATCATCCAATAACAAATGTTGGCAGGGATGTGGAGAGAAAAGGAACACTTCTCCACTGTTGGTGGGAGTGTAAACTGGTGCCACTACCATGGAAATCAGTGTAGAGGTTCATCAAAAATCAGAATTGGAGGTCTCATTTGACCAAGCTATCCCTAGTCTGGGTATTTCCCAGAAGAATTAAAAACATCATACCACACTAATATATGTGCACCCATGTTTATAGCACCACAATTTGTAATAGCTAAATCTTGGAAATAACCCAAATCTCCATTAGCCAATGAATGGATAAAAAGATGTGGGGTTTTTTAAAAAATAAAATTGCACTACTCAACTGTAAAGAAAGACAAACTCAAGGTTTTCATAGGTAAATGAATAAAACTGGAGATTATATTCATAAGTGAAATAGATCAGACTTGCCTGTGTAAACATTGTATCATCTCCCTAGTATAAGAAATTGAAAGAATAAATAAAATCCAAAAAGTACAACAGATACTGTGAAATATCTTATGTATAACTATATACACAAGATAGCCAAGATAATTGTACTATTCATTTTATTAGTTCATTGAAAAGAATAGTGCTTATATTGTTTGATCAGATTTGTATGCCTATACCTAGTAATATTAATAACTATTTTGTTTTTGTTTTGCTTTATTTGGTACGGGGTATTGAACTCATAACCGTGCCTTTGCCAGGCAGGTGCTTACACTGCTGAGCTAAATCTCTGACCCTTAGTAACTATTTTGAAGACAATAATGTGCAATATAATAAGTTTTGTTTCTCTCCTATTATCTTATTTGAAATTCTGTACCATTTTTACTGTTTTTTAAAAATTTAAAATACAAAAGAGCCAATTATGTACCACCTAGAGAAGAAATTCAAAATCATAGTGTAGATATTATGATAATCTTGGTATTGATTTACAGCTATTATGTACTAAATGTGACAGCTATATCCCTGATAATGGTAGATTATAGAATGATAATTCTATAGTAATTCTATAGAGTTAGCTGTCAAAAGATTAACAAAGGCTTATGATTATACTGTTAAAGATAGAGGGTTTCCTAATGAAGGAATGCATGAGGAAATTTTTCAACCTTAAACTGTATGATCTGAGAAGGAGAGAGAAGTAGTACAAATGATCTCATTGGGGATAGAAGGATATTTATAGAATTAGGCAAAGATTAAATTGAAGAGAAATAGCTAAATGAAAAAAGTGAGAAAAGAAATTTATATAGGAAGTAAAAATAAGATAGAAAACATTAAAAGGAGAAAAATTACAGGGAGAAGAGGAAAAAATACTGAAAGAAAAACAGAAGAAAATAAAAGAAGCAAGGGAGTGTCTCCCAAGATACAACCATGTTGGAACTTGGGAGGCCGTGCAAGAAAGCAAGGAGCTCTCCTTCCTGGTAAGCAGTGGCACAAGCAAGCAGCGGGTGCACCTGGGAGAGAACAAGTCAATGTCTCCTGTGTGCCTATTTGACTCCTAAATATTTCATTATTTTGAATGCTATTGTGAAAGGTGTGGTTTCCATAATTTCTCTTTCAGTGAGTTTGTTGTTTGTATACAGGAATTCTACTGATTTTTTAGTGTTTACTTTGTATTCAGCTAAACTGATGAATTTGCTTATTTTAGCTGAATTTGTTTATTAACTCTAGTAGCCTTTCGGTGGAATTTTTGGAGTCTTCTATGTAGAGCATCATGTCATCTTCAAATAGTGATAATTTAACTTCTTCTCCTGCCTTCTTCCTTTTATTTCTCTCTCTTGTCTAACGTCTCTTGCTAATGTTTCCAGAATTATATTGAATATGAGTGGTGATAATGGACATTCTTGTATTGTTTCTGATTTCAAAGAGAAAGCTTTTAGTTTTAGTATATTTATAAAATGTTGGCTGTTGGTCTGACATAGATGGTTTTTATTAGATTGAGGTAGATACAATCTATTCTGAGATTCTGCAAGGTTTTTTTTAACATAAACAAATGTTGGACTTTACCAAAAGCTTTTTCTGCATCTATTGAGATGATCATGTGATTTTTGCCTTTGGCCTTGTTGATGTATTACATTTATTGATGTAACATTTATGATGTATTACGTTTATTGATTTTCATATGCTAAACCATCCCTGCATTCCTGGGATAAATCCCCACTTGGGCATGATGTATAATCTCCTTGATGACTTGCTGCATGCTATTTGCTAGTATTTTATTGCAAACTTGGCATCAATGTTCATTAGTGAGACTGAGATTAGTGAGTTCTCCTTTTTAATTGAGTCTTTCTCTAGTTTTGGTCTCAGAGTAATACTTGCCTCCATGAATGAGTTAGGGAGGATTGCTTCCCTTTAAATTTCATTAAAGAGTTTGAGGAATGTTTGCATTAAATTTTCTCTAAATTTCTTATAGAATTCACTCATGAATCAATCAGGGTCTGGGCTTTTCTTTGTAAGTTTTTAATCACATTTTAAATTTCAATAGCCAATATTAGTCTATTCAAAGTTGTTATCTCTTCTTATTCAGCTTTGGTAGTTCATATGTTTCTAGAAATCTGTCCATTTCCTATGTGTTTTCCACTCTATATGAGTAAAGATTTTCAAAGTAGGTATTCATGATCATTTGAATTTCCATGAGATCTGTAGTAATTTCTCTCTTTTCCAACCTTATTGCATTAATTTCAGTTTTGTCTTTCTTCTTCTTGATAAGATTGGCTAGAGTTTTGTGAACTTGTTTGTTCTTCCAAAGAACCAACTCTTTGACACATTAATTCTTTGTATTATTTTCTTAGTCTCAATTGCATTAATTTCTGCTCTGATATTTATAATTTCCTCTCTTCTATGAGCTTTGTGTTTGACTTGCTCTTCTTTTTGTAGAAGCTTGAGGTGTAGCATTAGGTTGTTTATTTGTGCTCATTCGGTTTTCCTGATGTGACAATTCGTTGCTATGTGTTTCCTTCTTAGGACTACTTTTATTGCATCCCACAGGTTTAAGTATGTTGTATCTGCATTTTCATTGAATTATAGGTATTGCTTAATTTGTTCTTTAATTTCATCTGTAACCCATTGATTATTCAGGGGGTTGTTATTTAATTTCCATGTGTTTATGTAGGTTTTGCAGTTTCTTTTGCTATTAATTTCCAATTTCAGTGAACTATAGTCAGATAATATGCATGGGATAATTTCTATCCCTTTACATTTGTGTAAGAATGTTCTATGGGCTAATATATGGTCTATTTTGGAGAATGTCCCATCTGTGAGAAGAATGTGTATTCTGATGTGGTTGAGTGGAACACTCTGTAAATGTCTACTAAGTACGTTTGTTCACAGATTTGATTTAGTTGTGTTATTTCTTTGCCAATTTTGTCTGGTTGATCTATCTCTTTGTGACAATGGGGTATTAAGATCCTCTATTACAACTGTGTTATTGCAATTTGGTTTTTCATGTCCATTAGTATTTGTCTTATATAGTTGGGTGCTCCTATATTTGGTGCATATATATTTATGACTGTTAGCTCTTCCTCTTGAATTTTCCCCCTAACAAGTATATAGTGATCTTCTTTATCACCTTTGATCATTTTTGGCTTGAAGTTCACATTGTCTGCAAATAGGATAGCTACTCTTGCTTTTTTCTGGGTTCCTGTCACACAGACTATTGTTTTTCATCCTTTGACTTTCAGTCTACAAGTTTCCTTTTGAGTCAGATGTGTTTCTTGTATACAGCATATTATTGGATCCTGTTTCTTGATCCATTCTGTCAATCTATTTCTTTTAATTGGTGAATTGAGGCCATTTACATTTATATATATAATATATTATAATATATAATATATATAAAATATATATTGTATATATGTATATATAATATATATAAAATATATTATAATATATATACATTTATATTTACATTTATATATATATTTATATATTTATATTTACATTTATATATAATATATATAATATATATATATATATATATAAAACTTTTATGTACTGGCTCAACTTTGTCATGCTATACTCTTGTTGTTGCTTTTCTACTTTTCTCCCTTGTTTAATTGCTTACCTTGCCTAATGGTTTCTTTCTGTTGTTATTCTGGAAGTTGCAGTCATTTTTATCTCTATCTAGTATGTCTTTCATTACTCTTTCTGGTGTTGGTTTGGTGGACATAAATATCTTCAATTGTTCTTTGTCATGGAAGTATCTTATTCCTCCATTAATTTTCAGAGAAAGTTTTGCAGGGTACATCAATCTGGGTTGAAAGTTGTTTTCTTTCAGGGATTGAAATACTTCACTCCAAGCTCCTCTTGGGAGTTTGTGATGAAAAGTCTGCCATGATTCTAATGGGCTTTCCTTGATAGGTGAGTTGTGTATTTTCTCTAACAGCTTTTAATATTCTGTTTTTATGCCAGATTTCTGGGATCTTTATTATATGCCTGAGTGTAGATTTATTTTGGTTATGACTGTTAGGCACTCTATAGCCTTGCTTATCTGTATAACAGAGTCTTTTACCATGTTTGGGAAATTTTCTACTCTTACTTCTGTGAATAGTTTATTGATGTCATTTGCTTTGGCTCCTGCATCTTCCTTGATGCTTATTAATTGTGTACTGTTTCTCTTTGCATCATTTTGAAGCTGTTGAATTGTCATTTTATGCTGTCTTGTTATTTTTAAAAGTTGTTTCCTTTCATAATTGATAGCTGAGATCCTGTCCTCAATGTCCAAAAATTCTACCCTCAGCTTCATTCAAACAGTTTCAACAGCTTTCAGTGGAATTTTTTTTATTTTCTGGACATCTCTGAATTTATTTCATGCGTTCTATTTGTTTTCTATGTTGTTCATTCAAGGTTTGCATCATTTTCCCATGCTCCTGTACTTTTTATCTATGTCTTCTCTAGCTGTGCTGAGTAACTCCTTTATTAAGGTTTTCATTTCTGTCTTTGCATGAGAAATTATTTCTAATCTGATTTCTTCTATAGCCTCATGGATTTGTTTCTTTATTTCATTTGCTACCTTTTCAGAAATTTCAGGTGTATTATTTTTAATGTCACCTAGTTCAATGTCTCCTGTACTTGTTCCTGATGGACTAGGTGTTTGAGATTACATTTTGCTTTTTCATTTTGTCACTTTCACCTCTTGGGTTAATATTTTGGTGCTTTTAGCCCTACTAGTCTCACCTGTCTGTTGTGTGTGCCTGATGGTTCTACTGTGTTGCTGATGTTTGACTAATTTATGTGTCCCACAATGAAGGGATGGGCCAGTCACCTGAATTCCTATTGCAGAACCTGTTGGGTGAGTCCTATATTCTTCCTAGGCTGACTAGCCTAGGAGTATTGATGTAAATCAACCCTTAGCTACTATTGTTACTGTGACTGCAGGTCACAAGAGCTACCTGGTTATAGTGCCTCAGTTGGAATACTACTGGGTCACTGGGTGTCTTGTAGGCCCTTTTGAGTTCCTCCAGGTTGGAGGAGGCCTTATTTGCACTCTCCTCAACCCATCTGATGTTCTCTATGGGAGAAGGACTCAACCACACTCTTGCCAGACTTGCCAAGGTCCTACATCTGTGGGGAGGGTTCGCTGCTGCTCCTGTTTACCCACTGAAGTCCTCTGTTTGAGGGGGAAACTCACCACAGTGTCACAGGGCTGCTGATGTCCTCTGTGTGCGTGATGGGTTGCTGAGGCTCCCACAAGTCCATCAAGGTTCTGCAGGTGGTGGAAGGGGTTGCTGATTGTCTGTGTGCTGCTGTGATCTTTTGGGTTGGAGGAAGGGTGACTGATGATCCAGTCAGCATCTGATGAATCTAGTGTGAGGAGGGGAGACTGACAATCTCATCAGCCTCTACAGTCTGTGGATCAAGGGGGAGGGCAGAGCAGTGCTCCCTCCGGCTTCCTAGGGTTGAGCGGAAGGGGAGACCAATGTTTATGCTGGCCTTGTAGGTCCATGGGTTGAGAAGGAGGGGAGACTGATGCTCTCCTTGGCCTCCTAGGTCTGTGGGTTGAGGGGAAGGGGAGACCAACACTTCTGCCAGCCTCCTAGGTCCAGAAGTCAAGAGGGAAGGGAGACTGACACTCCCACTGGCCTCTGAGGTCCATGGGTTGTGCCCTCAGAGAGTCTCTTTCCAGCTTGATCACAGATCCCTAAATGCAACTGCCTCCTATGGCTGCCTCTCAGCCAGTCACTGTGGGAATATATCATTAGGGTCCCTGAAGTGGACCTGTTCCACAGATGCTTTAGGTCATGGGTTCAAGCAATTAACCTTTCCCTGGAATGGCATCTGGCCAAGAACTTTTACCAGGGACTTGATGGGCACTTAGAATAGAGTTATTCACCAGCTATCACCTTTTAAAGGTGATTCTGCTCATATGGGAGCAGAATCCTGTGCTGTTCTTGCAGCTTATAGAATGACCAGTTGTTTCCATTGCCATGTTTCTCCCCAAAGCCCTCTGAAGTTCCCAGATTTCACTTTGTCTATATACATGGTTTCCCTTTACATAGCCATTAGCTGGGAGCTCATGAGAAAATGCGAATTGTCCCTTCCTTTGTTTGTGTTGTGTTTTCTTTCTTCAATTCTCTGTGGGTTTTAATTTTTCACCAGATCTTTCTTGGTTTCTGGGAATCTAATTCTGTCCCTTTTTTTCTTCAATAAATTGTTTTTTTCTAGACTATTAGGTAGAGCCTCTGTATAAACTTCCAATTTCTAAACCTCTAAGCACAGTCCACTATCAGCTCTCTTAGTCTCTCTCTATGCCTCCTATTTCTAGCTCTCTTAGGGCCCTATGTACCTGTACTAACAAGCTTAAAATCCATATGAGCATCAAACTCTTTTACAAGCATGTCTTATTTTTTAAAAAAAATCTTTATGTATCCATTATATCAACATAAAACACCAACCTTCAAGTGAAGTTCTGGGAAAAAAGTTCTCTGAGCATCTGAGTTCTGTGCAGTGACACAAAGTCAGCCATCAACTTTATCCTCAGGGCTACTTGTTCATTCTCTTATTGATAGTATTCTTTATTATCCTTTAACATCTGTGGGTCTGCGGTATTGTGTATTTTCCTCTCTGGTAATATATTCATTACTCCTGCTTATTTAATTTTTCTAATCCTTTTTTAGTTTCATGGATTTTTGCCACTGTTTTTCCATTGATTTTTGATCTTATATCCTGTCCTCTGCTTGCTATGCATTTAATTTGTTCTTGTTTCTCTAGTTTGTTAAGGTAGAAGTTTAAGATTGCTAATTTAAGATCCTTATTCTTTCCTACTGCATTTGATGCCTATAAGCATTATTTTTGTGCATTCATTAATTTTTCACATGGTAGAGTTTCATTTAGTTAAAAATATATGTATTTTTAAATTTTTCCTTGAGACTTTGGCCCATGAATTGCTGTAAAGGACAAAATAGTGTTCTTCCCTGATGCCCATAGATGTCTCCATTCCAATTTTTGGAACCTATGAATATGTTAGATTAATTAAGGGGCTAAAAGTTAATTAAGGGGGTAGATGCACTAACAACTGCTAATGATTTACCTTTAAAAAGTGATATTTTTTTGGTTTATCCAGGTGGCCCCAATATAATCATAAGGATCCTTACAAGTAAAAGAAAAACAGGAGAGAAAAGTCAAATGGCAAAATAAAGTTAGAGTGATGTGATTCACATTGCCAGCTGTCTTGGTTTATATCTAGATATCCCTCCCAAAGACTCATGTGCTCCTACATGTGTTTTTGAGGAGTTACTGGATCATGGTTATGTGATACTGGATTAGTCCACTGATGTATTTATTACTGGGTACGATATTGGGAGATGAAGTTTAGTGGGAAGAAGTGAGTCACTTTGGGGTGTGACCTGGAAGAATTCCTTGATGGCTCACTGTTTCCTGCTATGGTGCCATTGGTAAGTCTCCCGTGCTACACCTTTCTGTCACGCTGCCCTGCCAGAAGACAGTCAGCTGAAGACTGAAACCTCTACACACTGTGAGCCAAAATAAATCTTCCTTCCTTTAATTTGTAGGACTAATGTATTATGTTTCAGCAATGAGAAAATAACTAATATTATGGTAACACAGAAGCAGGGTTGTTACCATGACTGTACCTGATTGAGAAATTCAGAAGCTTTTGGAACTGGCTTGCAGGAGGAGTTTGGAAAACTTAGAGATTCTGGCTGGAGAAGTGGCTGAGCCACCAAGGGCTGAGCTTGATGGGAGATTTTGGTCATAGCTCAGAAGACCAGAATGCTGATAGAAATATGGCTGGTAAAGAAAAGGCTGGGAAGTTTTAGTTAGGAACAAGGGCTGCATTGACAGTTGGACTCCAGTTCATGTGTATTATGCTTTGTCAGAAAATTTGCCAGCATTTTGTTCACATCTAGAGATATTCTGGGAGACTAAGATTAAGGGTAGCTGACTAATTAGTTTTTTAGAAGAAATTTCAAGGAAGTCTAATATTGAGGCTGTGGCATGGCTAGTGTTGTGGGGTTTTAGCCAGATCTATTGAGAAGCATTTTTCAAATGTAAATGAACTGAGCCATGGGAAAATACCAAGTGGTATAATATATATTTAAACGAAATCTCAGAAAGATACAGAGAAGAGAATGTGTTCAAAAGCTGATTAAGCATTTTCTAAAGTTGATTTAAGAAACAATTAATCCAGTGACCCAGAAAGTCAAATCCAAAGTGGCATACGGAAAACTGCTTAAAAGGATGTCCGATTCATATTGCTGAAAATAAATGGAGAAGAGAAAGCAGTTAGAGGGACAAAGATTAAAAGCAAGTAATCAGGGGGACACCATTCCCCTGAGAATCTCTGCAGGCCAGAAAACAATGGAACATCTTTAGACTGAAAAGAAATTCAACCCCTGTAAAATTCTCTACAAAATTCTCTTTAAAAAATGAAGTCATAATCACTTATTAAGATGAACAAAAGCTGATACATAATTCACTAAAACTTTTTCAAGCATGTCTTTGCTAGAAGGAAGTAGTCAGATAGAGGAAAAATTATTATGAAAATGTGGACCTTTACAAAGCATGGAGAATACCAGGAACTAAAATTATGAGTTAATGTTAAATCTCTTTTCATATTTTAACCTTTTCCAAAAGATAATTATTTAAAGCAAAACGGAGAAATTTAACAAGTGTTCTGCTACTGAGAGATAGTCCAAGCCCTTTGTAAACATTTTGTTTTGAGCTAGTCTCCATGAAATCACACAAACTGGCCTTGAACTTGTGATCTTCCCCCAGCCTCCCTAACAGCTGGGATTACAGATATGTAATTAAGCCTGGCACAACATATCTTATAAATAAAAAATGGAAGATAGAAAATTGTATGCCAATGTAAGCTTACATGGAATAGAAAAATTCTTCTAAACACAAATTACAACTGGCTCAAAAAGGAAATCTGAATGGCCCTATAGAAAATTCTTCAAATGAATTTATAGCCTTTCAACAAAACAAATTTAAGGCCCAAATTGCTGCACTGATGGATGTTATCAAAACTTTCAAAACTTTAATTTGCTGTTGTTGTTATTTGAACTTATTGTGTATCCCAGGCTGGCCTAGAACTCACAGCAATCTTGCTGCCTCAGCCTCAGCAGTGATGGAATCATAGGCACGTGTTACCACACCAATATATCAAATACTTAATGGAAGAAATTATACTAATCCTACACAGTATTTCAGAAAATTAAACAAGTGAGAACTTCTCTCTACACATTTTGTTTCTTATAAGGTAGCAAAGTTTTATGTTTACTAAGGCTGGGAAAAGAAATATGCTCAGCTGGAGCCCTTTGAAAGAGAAGAGAGTAGGGCCGCCACATAGTTTATGGTCCAAGCACCACCCTGACACCAAAACTAGGCCAACATTATACGAAAAACACAAAACAAGCACACAAAACAGCAACAAAAAGGCTTCAAGGCTCCTTCCGGGAAAATCGCAGAATGGTAAGCAACAGTTCAGGCTTGCTGAGATTCAGAATCCAGACACTAGAAAAATAAATTGGGGAAGGAAAAAACCAAACCCAAACAAACAAAAACCAGAGAAGTAGCCCCCAAGGAAACAGTAAGGATCTGGCAGGAAAATTAAAACCTCCAGAGAATCCGAAGAGACAGAACACGCCGTGGAGAACGGGAGGAACAATCCGCATTGGAAAATGCTCCTGGGAAAGAGAAACCAAATCCACAGAGACGAAGTGAAGGCGGGCACTCCAGAGGACTGCAGGGTAAAACGCAGCGCAGAAGCAAAGCAGCGGCTGCTGCGAGCTGAAGCAGAGCGCGGATCCTTCTCGCAGGTGAGTCCTTCCACATGCAGCGTTGGAGAGCGACTCCAGGCGCGCTGTGCACTTGGGGAGCGCGCTTGGTCAGGTGCCATTCCGGGAAAGCTTGATTGTTTGACTCTGCGATCACAGCAGCCATAGGAGCTATGGCTCTAGGACTGCCAGTGAATGTCGCCACAGTGACTGAGTCAGAGACAGCCACAGGAGACAGCTGTGCCCAGGAAGCTGTGTCAGGTTGAAAAGAAACCCCGCTGCACCCAGCTTTCTCCAGCAGCTCCTGGCTGGGTGCAGCCCTGTGGAAATTGTTTGGACTGCAGCGAGTCCAGTGGGTCTGGTCTTGAGGCACTCCTGCTGAGGTAACCTGCTACTTCGCCGTAAAGCAATGCTGGCTTGCTGGAATACAGTGGCACAATCCTGGACTCTGTCTCCACAGGCTGCCTACTAGTGAACACAGACAGAATCTTGGAAGTGGACTCTTTGGTTTTTGTTTTGTTTTGTTTTGCTTTATTAGTTTGTTTTGTTTCCTCTTTTATTTTTCTTTTCTTGTTTGTTTTGTTTTATTGCTTGTTTTTTATTTCTCTTTCACTGTATTTATTTATGTATTTTTTTATGAGTGTGAGAGTGGTTCCTATCCTCTTTGTGGTGTGGTTCTGTTTTGTTCTACCTTTTATCCCTTCCACCTCTTTTTTTTTTTTTTTTTTTAATTTTATCGATACCGGGGATCGCACTCATGACCACACACTTGCAAGGCAGGCACTTGTACCGCTGAACTAAATCCCCAGTCCCCACCTCTCTTTTCTTTCAATCTTCTGCACCAGTTTCCCCAAGTTAATGGAACCTATCTTTATCCTCCAACCTTACTGTAATTTCTTTTTCCATTTCTGTTTTTTCCTTAATCCATTTTATTTTAACCCTGAGGGCAAAATTGTTATATTATGGAGACACATATTGCATATAATTATCTGGTTGGATTTACATTTTGTTTTATAATCACAAATCTAGTTCATACAGTTAAAAGTTGCAAATTAAGTGTTAGCTCAGTTTGTTGTTTTATGGGCTGTGTTTGATGCTATTGGTACCACTACAGCCAAAATTGACATGATTTTTCTAAACAGCTATTGGCCCTGATAACCCATGACTGAGGTTAACTAAGGGTCACAAAACATACTGTGGCACAGTGCTGGAGAACCAAGGGCTAGGCCAAATGAGCAACAACTTCTCATCTCCAAAAAACTGAAGAGGTAAGATCTTCCAACAGACTTGAAACCCAAAAACCAGCTATACTTGGAAGATACCTCAGAGAAATAATCATCACCTAAGTGTCCTAAATACCAACAATAAAGCAACACCGCATAGGCAACTTACAAGCATCACTCCAGGAATTAAACTAAAAAAGAAAAGAAATGAGAAGACACTTAAACAAGACACAACCTCAGACACCCAGTTCACCCAAGGCAAACCCCAGGGAGCAATGAAGTGGGACAATCCAAAAGCCCCCTACCAGGTCTCTCCAAAGTCGTAACAACAAACCAACTGAATGAGGCTCTGAAAAAAATGAAATCAGAAATAATCTCTCAAATAATTACAGAGATTATCAAAATACACACCATGCTAAGCGATGTTAGAGCAGACACAGAAAAAAAAATAGATAAGCTTAAGCAAATTATGGAAGTGCAACATAGTAAACCAATGGAATCCATAAAGAAGATTCAATCAGATATCCCGGAGAATAAAAACTCCACTGAAAATATTTAAAGCAGATTAGGCCAGTGTGAGGACAGGATCTCAGATACTGAAGACAGGCTTGCAGTTAGCAACCAGGGTAAGAAAGATTTCTCAAAAATAGCAAGAGACTGGGAAATCAATCCAGCAGTTTTTAGATGAGACAAATAGTGTAATTTAAGATTAACTGGACTCAATGAACAAGCAGGAGATACCACAAACAACATTAAAAACATGTTCACAGACATTGTGACAGAAAACTTTCCTAGTAGAGAAAAAGAATTTGACATGCAAGTAAGTGAGGCATATAGAACTCCAATTAGCAATAATAAAAAAATCTACATCCAGGCATCTGATATTCAAGATTCCAGAAATTCAACACAAGAATAGAATCTTAAAAGCTGTTAGGGAAAAGAAAGAAATCACTTATAAAGGAAAGTCCATCAGAAACACAGCTGACTTCTCAGCACAAACTCTCAAGTCAAGGAGAGCTTGGTGTGAAGTACTCTAAGTTCTAAAGGAAAACAACTTACAACCCAGATTGATGTATCCCACAAAACTGTCTTTCAAAATTGATGGAGAAATAAGATACTTCTATGACAAAGAACATCTGAAGAAACTTATGACCACCAAACTAGCACTCCAAAATGTTCTGAAGGACATTCTAGAAAGAGATAATAAGGACGGCAGCTCCATGAACCCCAACAGAAGGAATCCACCAGGAAAGACCAACAATTAGAGGAAAGGGGAAAAAAGGGTGAGTCAACAACAGGAAAGTAACATGACAAGGATAAGTCACTACACGTCAGTTATAACCATCAATGTTAATGGTCTCAATCCATGAGTCAAAAGACACAGACTGGCAAAGTGGATCAAGAAACACGATCCAACAATATGCTACATATGAGAAACACATTTAATTCAAAAAGAAATTCATAGACGGAAAGTCAAAGGATGGAAAACAATATTCCATGCAACAAGAATCCAGAAAAAAGCAGGGTTATTCTATTTGCAGACAAAGTAAATTTCAGGCCAAGACTGTTTAAGAGAGATAAAGAAGGTCACTACATCCTTGTAAAGGGAACAATTCAAGAGGAAGAGATAACAATATGTGGAACAAATACCAATGCACCCAATGATATAAAACAATTACTAATGGACATGAAAAAAATCAAATAAGCCCTAATACAATTGTATTGGGAGATCTCAGTACCCCACTGTGGCAAAAAGACAGATCAACTAGACAAAAAATCAATAATGAAAATTTAGAACTAAATCAATAATGAAATATTAGAACTAAATAAATTTTTTGCACAAATGGACTTAGTAGATGTCTATAGAGTGTTCCACCCCACAACATCAGAATACACATTCTTCTCAGCTGCATTTGGGACATTCTCCAAAACAGACCATCTACTGGCTCATAGAACATGCTTAAGTAAATGTAAAGGAATTGAAATTACCCCATGCATACTATCAAAACACTGTGCAATGAAATGAGAAATGCACACCAAAGGAAACCCCAAGAACTTCATTAACACATGGAAATTAAATAGCACACTACTGAACAATCAATGGGTCACAGATGAAATTAAGAAGAAAGAAGACAGTTTTTTAAAAAGTAGACAGTTTTTACAGTTGAATAATAATGGCAATACACCATATCAGAACTTGTGGAACACAATGAAAGCAGTCGTAAGAGGGAAATTTATAGCAGCAAATGTTCATATCAGGAAAACAGAGCAAACACATATAAACAACTTAATGTTAAACCTCAAACTTCTAGAAAAAAGAAGAGCAAGAAAAACCAAAAGCTCATATGAGGGAGGAAATTATAAAAATCAGAGCAGAAATGAACACACTTGAGATGAAAAAACAATACAAAGAATCAATGAATCAAAGAGTTGGTTCTTTGAAAGACTGAGTAAAATTGACAAATCCTTGTTCAACCTTGTCAAAAAAAGGAAAGGAATGAAAAGGGCGAAATCACTATAGACCCTGCAGAAATTTAGAAAATAATCTATACCTACTTTGAAAACTTGTATTCTAACAAGATGGAAAATACAGAAGAAATGGACAGATTCCTAGACACATATGAATTACCAAAGCTGAATCAAGAAGATATAAAAGTCCTAACTAACCCAATATCAATAAATGAAATCAAAGATGTAATTGAAAACCTATCAACAAAGAAAAGCCCAGGCCCTGATGGATTCACTGCTAAATTCTACAGGAAATTTACTGAAGACCTTACATTACCACTTCTCAAACTCTTCAATGAAATTGAAAGGGAAGCAATACTCCCAAATTCGTTCCTGGAAGCAAGCATTACCCTGATTCCAAGCCAGAGAAGGACCCAACTAAGAAAGAGAATTACAGACCAAGCTCCCTAATGAACATCGATGCAAAAATCCTCAATAAGATACTGGCAAACAGACTGCAGAAAATCATCAAAAAGATTGTACACCACGATCAAGTGGGATTCATGCCAGGGATGCAGAGATGATCCAACATGCATATCCCTATAAATGTAATACACCTAAATAACAGAGACAAGGACAAAAATCATATGATCACCTCAATAGATGCAGAAAAAGCTTTTAACAAAGTGTAGTACTCATTCATGATAAAAACTATGGAAAATTGGAATCTCAATCTGATAAAGGCCATCTATAAAAAACTGACAGCTAACATCATCCTAAATGAACAAAAATTGAAAGCTTTCACTCTAAAATCAGGAACAAGACAAGGATGTCCACTGTCTCCACTCTTATTCAACATTATCCTGGAAACTTTAGCAGGGGCAGTTAGACAAGAGAAAGAAATAAAAGGAATAAAGATAGAAAAGGAACAAGTTAAACTATTGTTATTGGCAGATGACATGATATTCTACTTAGCAGACCCCAAAAACTCCACTAAAAGACTTCTATATTTAATAAGCAAATTCAGTAATGTAGCTTGTTACAAAGTCAACACTCAAAAATCAATAGCCTTCTTTCTTCCAGAAACAACTGCAGAGGCACTTCATTTTTGAAACAGGTGCCAAACAGATTCATTGGAAGAAAGATAGCCTCTTTAATAAATGGTGCTGAAAAAACTGGCTCTATACATGCCAAAGATTAAAATTGAACACATATCTTTCACCATGTACTAAGCTTAAGTCAGAATAGATCAAATGTCTTAATATTAAAACAGAAACATTAAATCTTCTGGAAGATAGAGTAGGTAAAACTCTTGATGGCATTGGTGTAGGCAAAGACTTTCTGAACAAAACACAGACTGCATAGGAACTATCACAAAGAATCAACTAATGGGACCTCACCCTACTGAAAAGCTTTTACACAGCAGGAGACATCACCATAAGAGCCAAGAGATGACCCACAATGTGAGAGAAAATGTTTGCCAGCTGTTCCTCAGACAAACGGTTACTATTGAGAACATATAAAGAGAACTCAAAATATCAGTCCTTCAATATTTAATGACCCAATCCAAAAATGGGCATCTGAGATGAATATACACTTCTCAGATGAAGAAATACAAATGGCAAATAAATACATGAAAACATGTTCAACATCACTGGTCACTTAAGAAATGCAAATTAAAAAAACACTGAGATTCCACCTCACTCCAGAAAGAATGGCTAGTATCAAGAAATCAAGCAATAACAAGTACTGGAGGGACTGTGGGGGAAAAGGAACTCTTTTTCACAGTAGGGGAGTGTGGCGGAGTGTAGGCTTGTGCAACCCCTGTGGAAATCAGTATGGAGATTCCTCAAAAAATTAGGATTGGAGGTCCCATTCAATCCAGCTATTCCCCTTCTGGGTATTTTCCCAAAAGAATTAAAAACAGCATACCACAGTGATATATGTGCACCCATGTTTAAGGCAGCACAGTTTAGAATAGCTAGATCTTGGAAACAATCTAAATGCTCATTGACTGAGGGGTGGATAAAAAAGATGTCATATTTTTATACAATGGAGTACTACTCAGCCATAAAGAATGATAAACTGGATACTTTTATAGGTAAATAGATGCACCTTGAGAACATACTCATTAGTCAAATAAATAAGACACACGTGTAAACATTGTATTGTTTCATTAGTGTGAGAAGCTGAAAGTAAAAACATAGGTATATGTGTATGTATCTGTAGGTAAGAAATAGTTAAGATAGTTATACTACTGATTTCTCTGAGTTTGCTGAAGAGAAAGATTTGCACTGCTATTATTAGGACAATTGAAAGCAGATGTCCTGTGCTTTGGGTGAATGATTTGGGGACAATAACGCACAATGTAAGTACCATTGCTACCCCCAATTGATGTACTTTAAAATTTTGTTGTAGTTGCTCCTCCCTCTCCCCTCCTCCTTTGCCTTCTCCTCCCCCCTCTTCTTCCTTCCCCTCCTGCTCCCCCTCCTCCTCTTCCTCCTTTTTTCTTTGAAAAACTGAATAAAATGAGTTTGAAAAAAAGAAAAAATTCAAAAGAAATGAGTAAATTCATAGATATGTGTGAACTACCAAAGCTGAACGAGGAAGACATAAAAATCATAAATAATCTGATATCAGGCAATGAAATTGAAGAAGTAATAAAAGAAGTACCAACTAAGAAAAGCCAAGGTCCTGATAAATTCATTGCTAAATTTTACAAGAACTTTAGATGCTGATACTCCTCAAACTACAAGCCAATCTCCTTCATGAATAAAGATGCAAAAATCCTCCTTAAGATACTGGCAAATAGAATGCAGCAGATCATCAAAAGTATCATATATCATAACCAGTTGGAATTCATTCTAGGGTTGTAAGGTCATTTCAATATACACAAATCAATAAATATAATATACCACGTAAACAAAGGAAAGACACTTCACACAATCACCTTAATAGACACAAAAAAAGCATTTTACAAATCCAACTCCCATTTACGATCAAAATCCTGAAGAAAACAGCATTAGAAGGTCTTTATTTCAATGTGATAAAAGCCATCTATGAAAAACCAATGGCCAAGATCGTACTAAATGGAGAGAAGTTGAAAGCTTTCCCTTTCAAATCAGGAACAAGACAGCGATGTCCTCTGTCATCAGTTCCATTCAATATAGGTGTGGAAACATTACCCAGAGCAATTATACAACAGAAAATAGTAAAAGGTAAAAGGGATATGGACCGAAAAGGAAGAAGTTTAATTATCATTATTTGCAGATAACATAATCCTCTACATAGAACACTGCAAAAAAATACACAAAAGACTCCTAGAATTAGTAATCAACTATAGCAGGATACAAAGACCACACTCTAAAATCAATCACATCCATGTACAAAAATAATAAACTCACTGAGGGAGAATTAGGGAAATAATTTCACAATAGCATTAAAAATTAAATCCCTAGGAACTAACCTAAGCAACGAAGTGAGAGATCTCTGCAATGAAAACTACAAGACGCTGAAGAGGAGGCTCAAAGAGGACTCAGAAGATGGAAATGTATTGTGTGTTTCTGGATATGCAAAAACAATTATAGTCAAAATAACCACCCTTCCAAAACAGTTATACAGATTTACCTCAATCCAAATCAAACTCCTCACAGAACTAGAGGCATCAATTCTTAAATTCCAAGGGAGCCAGAAGAGACTTGAAATAACAAAAACAGCTCTGGTTCTCAAGAGCATGCCGGGGGCATCATAGTCCTGGACCTCAAGTTATACTACAAAACTAAAGTGATTAAAACAGCATGGTATTGGCACTAGAACAAATTTATGGGTCAATGGAAATGCATAGAGCATGCATAATTGACTTCAGCATACTCAGTTGCTTTATTTTGGACAGAAGGGCCACATTCTTTTGCTGGAGGAAAGATGGTCTCTTTAACAAATGGCAGGAAAACTGGCTCTCCACATCCACAAGATTGACCCTAGACCATATCTCTCATAATGCACTAAAGAAGAAGAAAAAATAAGATATACATAACAGAGTCATAAGCAAGCTGGTACTTAGAAAATGTGGTTGTTTGGCACCTACTGTATTCCAGTCATATTCTGAACATATGATATAATGATGAGCAAGACAGGTCTCTACTAGTGCAGAGCTCATAGCGTCAGTGCTGATGAATAATTATGATACTCAATGACACAGACTACAGAGTATTTAGGAAGAAGTATAGACAAATGGAAAGACTTAAGTGAGATCTTTGTGAAGTGTGTGTGAGTGCCCAGTAGAAGAAAATACTTAAGTAAGTGATATTGGACATACTATATCCTCAGTGCTCTGCTGTACTTACAAATTTTACATTAGATGGCAGTTATGCAAAAGGTCTCTGAAGTCAACATCACAAATCTCCCATAGAAACACTCAAATTGTTTCACAGAGGTAAATCATCTCTGAGGAGGTTTTTAAATTTTCTACCCTAATTTACTTCTTAACAAAATGAAATCATAGTTATCCAGGCCTATTTTAAGTGGATAAATCTCCCTTGAATTTCCAGTTTCACATAACTGTTGAAAACGAACTTACAACAGACTACAGACTGACTCAGTGAGACTGTGGCATTCTGACTTTATCCCTTTAAGTAATTAGAAATTGCTGCTATAAAATTCTGTTGTCGATCATTGCAAACAAACATTTCCATCTGATATAACTAGATAGGCTTTGTGCTCTGGTTACTTTAAGATATGAGTGCAAATTTGTAATCAAATAACACTTTTCGCACCTTTTTTCTTCTCTTTATAACTCTTAAGATACACTTTTTTTAATGGGAACTGGTAAGATATGAGGATATGTCTATTTTACTTAAATTCCTTGTTTGAGAAAAACGTAATTTTTTGAAATACTAGTTATTAACATTTATCATTTTAGGAATAAATAGTTCGTGAATTGTACCTTCTTTTTTTCATCCTCATGTATCTTTAAATATCCTCATTTTCTAAAACTCAGAAGGAAATCTTAGGATAGTTTTCTTTGTATTGTTGAAGGATATCTAAATTATGCAATCTTGAATGTACTCTGCCCTGCCTATTAAATTTTATTGATCTGTTGGTGCCCCCTTGTGGTCATCACTTATAGCTACATCTCAGTTTTGTTTGCCTGTCAGAAGCATTTGAGCTCTCGCTTCGACTTGAGACCATTCTCTTAAGTGAAATAAACCAAACTCACAAGGGTAAATACTACCATATAGTCTCCCTAATATGAGATTTGATAAGAGTATATAAGACTTTATGGTAAGCATGAGTCCCCATCTCATAGCTTCGAAGTCTTTCAAAGTTTTCAATCATCAGTTGGAATGGTTTTATCCTGTTTTGTTTGACTATATCATACTTGATGATATGAATAGCTGTTTTGAAGAAAACAAAATATTATGACAGCTATTGCTGATTTAATATCATCCTTCTTAGAAGTCCTACCATGCTTTTTTTGTTCTACTACCGTTGGTTCTATCTACCACATTGTGTCTCATTGGAATTTGAATATGTGTGATAGTTCAAACAAATTTTTTTTCTTTTTTATCAAAAATGAGATATTATAGTACCCATTGATCATTTTCTGTTATTCGGTTCAGAAAGCCCTGTAATTCTTTCACTCTATGCATGGCTTTATACTATTGTGTTATGTTTGATATTATTGTATTTGAAACTATGCTCAACTATAGCAGAG
>PVJX010031444.1:0-21243 GCA_004027295.1 Dolichotis patagonum
TTATTTCTATCTCATCTAATTGCTCTGGCTAATGATTTCAGAACTATACTGAATAGGAGAGGACATCTTTTTCTTGTTCCTTACTTCAGAGTGAAAGCTTTCAGTTTTTGTCCATTTAGTATCATGTTGGCTGTTGGTTTGTCATAGATGGCATTTATCAGATTGAGGTAGATATCATCTATGCTGAATTTCTGTAGGGTTTTTATGATGAGAAAGTATTGGAATTTATCAAATGCTTTTTCTGCATCTATTGAGATGATTATGTGATTTTGTCTTTGGCTCTGTTGATGTGGTGTATTACATGTATTGATTTGCATGTGTTAAACCATCCCTGCATTCCTGGGATAAATATCACCTGGCCATCATGTATAGTCTTTTTGATGACTTGCTGCATTCTATTTGCCAGTATTTTATTGAGAATGTTTGCATCAATGTTCATTAGGGAGATTGGCCTATAGTTCTCCTTTTTGGTTGGGTGTTTCTCTGATTTTGCTATCAGAGTAATACTTGCTTCCAGGAATGAGTTAGGAAGAATTGCTTCCCTTTCAATTTCATTGAAATGTTTTAGGAATATTGGCATTAAATCTTCTCTAAATTTCTTGTAGAATTCAGCTGTGAATCCATCAGGACCTGGGCTTTTCTTTGTTGGTAAGTTTTTATTTACATTTTCAATTTCAGTAGCTGATATTGGGTTATTCAAAATTGTTGTATCTTTCTCAGTCAGATTTGGTATTCATACATTTCTAGAAATCTGTCCATTTCCTCTGTGTTTTCCACCCAATGTAAGTAAAGATTTTCAAAGCAGGTATTTATGATCTTCTGAATTTCCATGGAATCTATAGTGATTTCACCCTTTTCATTCCTTATTGCATGAATTTGAGTTTTTTCTTTCTATTTCTAGAGGCTAGAGGTTTATCAACTTTGTTTATTTCTAGCTCTTTGATTCGTTAATTTTTTGTATTGTTTTCTTAGTCTCAGTTGCATTAATTTATTCTCTGATCTTTATAATTTCCTCTCTTCTATGAGCTTTGGTCTTGACTTGCTCTTCTTTTTCTAGAAGCTTGAGGTCTAGCATTAGGCTGTTTATTTGTGCTCATTCTGTCTTCCTGATATGACAATTCATTACTATGTATTTCTGTCTTAGGAACACTTTCATTGCATCCCACAGGTTTCGGTGTGTTTTGCCTATATTTTCATTGAATTTCAGGTATTGTTTTAATTTCTTCTTTAGCTTTACCTGTAACCCAATTGTTGTTCAAAAGGTTGTTATTTAATTTCGATGTGTTTATGCAAGTTTTACAGCTTCTTTTGTCATTAATGTTCAATTTCAGTGCACTATGGTCTGATAATATGCATGGGATAATTTCAGTCCCTTTGCATTTACTTAGAATGTTCTATGGGCTACTGCATGGTCTATTTTAGAGAATGTCCTATGCATAGCTAAGAAGGATGTGCATTCTGATGTGAATGTGTGGAAGACTCTGTAAACATCTACCAAGACCATTTGTTCACAGGTTTTATTCATTTCCTTGCTGACTTTTTGTCTAGTTGATCTATCTCTTTGTGATGGATATTAAGGTTCCCTACTACAATTCTGTTCTTGTGTATTTGGTTTTTCATGTCTATTAGTATCTGTCATATACAGATGGGTGCTCCTGTATTTGGTGCATATGCATTTAGCTCTTCCTCTTTAATTATTCTGCTAAGAAGTGTGTAACGACCTTCTTTATCTCTTTTGATCATTTTGGTTTGAAGTTTATATTGTCTGCAAACAGAATAGCCTTGCTTTTTTCTTGGTTTCTGTCACATGGAATATTGTTTTCCATCCTTTGATTTCTCATCTATGAATTTCCTTTTGAGTCAGATGTGTTTCCTGTATATAACATATTGTTGAATCCTGTTTCTTGCTCCGTTCTGTGAGCCTATTACTTTTAATTGGTGACTTGAGGCCATTTTCACTGATGGATATAACTGATATGTATTGTCTCAACTTTGTCATGTTACTTTCCTGCTGTTGGTTTTCTGCTTTTCTCCCTTGTTTAATTGCTTGCCCTTCTTTGTGTTTTTTTTTCCTGTTATTGTTCTGGAAATTGTGGTCATTTTTATCTCTGTCTAACATGTCTTTCAGTACTCTATCTAAGGTTGGTTTGGTGGAAATAATCAGATTATTTCTAATCTGATTCTCTATAGCCCCATGGATTAGTTATTCTTTGTCATGGGAGTATCTTATTTCTCCATTAATTTTCAAAGTAAGCTTTGCAGCATACATCAATCTGAGTTGAAAGTTGTTTTATTTCAGGGCTTGAAACACTTCACTTCAAACTTGTGTTGTCTTGAGGGTTTGTTCTGAGAAGTCTGCCATGATTCTGATAGGTTTTCTTGACAACTGAGTTGTGTCTTTAACAGCTTTTAGTATTCTGCTTTTAGGCTCAGTTTCTGGGATTTTAATTATTAGATGTCTGGGTATAGATTTATTAGGTTATGATTGGTATTCTATACACCTCACTTATCTGTATATCTGATTTTTTCCCCTTGTTTGGGAAATTTTCTGCTATTACTTCTGTGAATAATTTAGTGACACCATTTGTGTTGACTGCTGCTGCCTATTAGTCTTATATTGTTTCTGTTTGCACCACATTTGAATCTGTTGGATTGCCATTTCATGCTGCCTTGTTATTTTTGAAAGTTTTTTCCTTTAGTGATTGCTAGCTGTGATCCTGTCCTCAAGGTTCGAATTTCTATCTTCAGCTTCATTCAGATGATTTCACCAGCTTTCAGTAGAATTTTTTATTGGGTAGATAACTCTTTAAAATTTGTTTTATGCATTCTACTTCTTTTCTGTATTTTTCACTCAAGTTTTACACCATTTTCCCATGCTCCTGAACTTTATAATCTATATTTTCTCTAGCTATGCTGAGCAACTCTTTATTAAGGTTGTCATTTTTTCTTTATGTGAGAGATTATTTCTAATCTGATTCTCTATAGCCCCCATGGATTTGTTTCTTTATTTCACTTGCTATCTTTTCAGAAATTTCAGGTGTATGATTTCTAATGTCCTCTATTTCAATGTCTTCTGTACCTGTTCCTGATGGACTGGACATTTGAGATTTCACTTTGCTTTTTCATTTTGTCATTTTCATTTCTTGGATTAATATTTTGGTCTTTTGAATCCCACTAATCTCAACTGTCCACCATGTGTGTGTTAGGATCCTACTATGTGGTTAATGTTTTTCCAGTTGTTGGGTCCCATAATGAAGCGGAGAGGCCAGTACTTGAACTTCTCCTGCAAGGCCTGTTGGGTGAGTCCTATATTCTTCATAGGCTGACTAGTCTAGGAATATTGATGTAAGTCAATACTTAATTCTTTTTGTTACTACAGCTTCAGGTGTCCCAGGTTGCCAGATCTACCTGGCTATAGTGTACTCCTCCACTGGAACCCTATGGTGTCACTGGGTGTCTTGTAGGCCCTTTTGATTACCACTGGTTGGGGGGGACTTGTCTTTACTCTCCTCAACCCACCTGGTGTTCTCTGCATGAAGAAAGGACTCATCCACATTCCTTCCAGACTTGCCAAGGTCCTACAGCTGGGGAGGAGTTTGCTGTTGCTCCTGTTTACCCACTGAAGACCTCTGTATAAGGGGGAAACTCACCACACAGTTGCAAGCCCTCTAAGGTTCTCTGTGTGAGTGAGTGGTTGCTGAGGCTCACCAGCCCACCAAGATTCTGCAGGTAGCAGAAGGGGTCACTAGTTGTCTGTGGGATAAAGTGGTCTTTTGGGTGGAGGGTGAGGGTGACCAATGTTTCCACCAACCCCTTGGTCCATGGAATGAAGAGGGGGACAAGGTTTATGTTTCTGCCAATCTCTAGGTCCATGGAGCAAGGAGGTGGAGCAAGGATGAAGGGTGAGGCCAACAACCCACCCATCCTTATGTCTGTGGAGTGAGGGGGGTGGGATATTTTAACACTTTAATTGACTATTTTTCACTAATTCTGATGCACTTTGATGTTATTAGTGTTAATAATCAAATTAATCAGATGCAATATTCATTTGAATTCTTCTTCTTGCAAGTAATTATTTGAATTGGAAATTTGTCTTTCATTGTGTTAGAGAATACCTGACATAGGGAAAGTTATAAAGAAAGAGGCATATTTTGATTCACAGTGCAAGGAGCCCAGGAATATGATGCTGGTTGGCATCTTTCTCTCTTCTGTTGAAGACAAGTCATGAGTGCATGAACATGGAAGCCGAACACAATATCATTCCAACAAGGAAATATTAAGCTGTTCCTATTAGTTAATAGTACTTATGAAAAACAGCATTGAGGTTGCTCACAAAATGAAAAGAACCATCATATCTTCCCACCCTCTGCCTTGGTATACAATGCAGTAAAATCCATGTGCATCTACGCGTCTGCACCCCCATGGTCTCTGCCACACTGTTTATAATGGTACGTTGTGAAAGCAATCTCTGTCAACTGATGACAAACACTGTGGTGAACACACACTGGAGAACACTGTTCATCCATGCAAAGAATGAAATTCTTTTATTTTGCAGCAGCTTTGAAAGAACCAGATCATTGGTAGGTGAAGTAAGCTAGTCACAGAAACACAAGAATTGTATGCTCTCACCCACTTATATAATATACACATAATATTGAAATATTAATTTCATTGAAGTTGAGTGTAGAATTCTGGTGACCAAAAGCAAGGAAGAATCAAAGAATGGAAAGGGGAACAGAAGTTTGGTCAGTTGAGTCTATGCTGCAGTTAGGTTCAGGGCATTCCAGTGTGCTATTTCATGAAAAGGTAACTACAGATAGCAGTAGTGACTGTGTATTTTGAAAAGCTAGAACAAAATATTTTCAATGGTTTTTACCATTAAGATAATTATTGAAGAAGATACATATGCTTACACTTATTTTAACATTATATATATACTTAGGTATCAAAACCTAACATGACATGCTATTAACACTAACCATTTTATACTTTTATGTACCAGTTAAAATAAATTTTATGTAATTTTGAAAAATAAACTCAGCATCCTAAAGACAACTCATAGCATTCTTCTTTCTCCTTACAACTGATTATTATACAGAAATTATATTCATGGATCTGCATAAAAAAAGCTGTCCATTAGCTTTAATTTTCCCCTCCATAAGTAAGTGTACTAGACTATTCACCTTCCATATTTGTAACCCTAGTGAAGGAAAAATCATCTACTTTCAAATTAAATTCAACCTTTCAGGGTATTAATTATTTATGTGAAAATTTCATTTCTGAGTATTCAAATACAGTATTACTCACATACTTTGACTTTCATGACAATGAATAAGAATAAAATGAGGCTAAAGGAATGAAGTCTTTAGTTGAAATGATTTTAGGAAGTTTCTATTTTAAGTTCTAAAGAAACACTAGAAAAGCATGTTTTTGGCATTAGAAATTACATCAAGCAGGATATTTTGTCTAAAAAATCATAATGATAATTATACCTGAAATGTTAATTTGTATTTAATGTATTTTACACACAGAGGGTGAGTCAAATATAAAGTTCAAATGTAAGAAAAATATGGTATCTTTTAACAAGTAAATTAGTCTCATTTTGTTAGAGTACTAGTAGTTTGTTGAATTTACCATGCTAATGTTCTTATAATCTCAGAACTCTGTCAGTGAAAAAGTGAAGGCATGATACTGTCCAAATTTCAAAGTCCTGTTTTTCAAAAATTCTCACCTTAGGGTTGCATCCTAAGTGGTTCTCATGTGTGGGTACATAATCAAACTTCTAGGGGTGATTACAAAGTCCAATCAAGGAAAAATCCCTTAATTTTAATTAATACCAGTTTCCCAACTTTATTGAATTGAATGGGCAGGGAAGCTTTAAAGGACACAGATTCCTGTCCTACCTTGAGATAGTGCAGTAATTATTATCTCAGGCTATGCCTGAGCATTAGCGTCCTTATGGCTCCCAAGATGATTCCACAGGCTGATTAACCACTTGCCTCGTCAGTCCCCAGGAAATTTCAGCATTCTCTTGATGTTCACAACTGGCACACGTGTCATTTGTTCCAGTAAGAGCGCCCAGCCCTGACTGTCCAGCCTCTTGTGGTATCACCGCCTGCTCTCAGCCCCACCTTTACAGATTAATGTGAACACTTTTCCTGGGTGATTCACAAGCTCCGTTCGAAATCTTGGCAGAAATATTTTGTTCTTTTGACTTATTATGGGCTCCTTCCCGTGACACTTGTCTCCCTTAAGGCTATAGATAGTACTCCAATCAGACACTACAGGGTCCTACTATACATGAGCAGGACGAAAACGCAGGAGGCTAGCTCCAAATTATAATGGGCTCGGGACCAGAGGCAGTGATCTACACATAGGAACTCCAGTCTCCTCAGCGCTCCAAATCCTTGAGCTCACATCAACTCCTAGACCAAGTCCTCAGCAAAGCTTGAATCTCAGCAGATCACATGTTTCATCTTCATTTCTGTAAGCTCCACTCCCCCATACGAAAAAAAGTTACATCTTCATTTGGTACCTTGCTTTGTATTGTTTAGACTTTCCAGGTATCTCCTTCTCTTTGTCAGTTTTCTCTACCAACCCCAACAGCCATTCATGACCATGCTCCTTTTTTTACATAGACAGAGATTTCACCAAATAGCCAGAAAGTTTTCAGTTTTGGTTTTATTTAAACAGTACATTACAGAGAACTTTTTAGTTTCCATTGTTTTCAACTTTTCATCTGTTTACACTGTGTAGCTAGAGTTAGGAGTACAGAAATTTACTTTCATTAAAGCTTTAAAACCTCATTTCTGAAATACACTGGGGAACTGCGCACTCAGAATCAAATTGCAAGGGACTCATTCAGCAACCGTGATACTCTTCGTGCAAGTCCTGTAGATTCACACTGAATGCAAACTTCTTTGAAATACTGAATTATACAGCTCAAGATTATAGTCTGTCTCCTTTCATTTCTTTCACTGAATATGAAATTATTGACTCCATCTGGAGTCCTACCCAGATGAGGAAGCAATTTGGTCTTTATAGTGAAAAGCTATTAATGAGATATATTTTTTGCTGTTCTGTGAAAAATGAAAAGAATAAATCTTTGCTTCTTGATTGTAGTGAAAGATAGTATATGTGGGTTTTTTTTTCAATGCATTGAAAAGTTACTTCTGGGCTTTTTAAATTTTTCATGTTACCTATTAAGGACTGAATACAAGGGATAACAGTTCCTGGATAATTCTTCACACAAAACTAAACCAAACACTATAACTAAAATGGTCTAATTTTTTATGAATAATTAGACCATTATTACTGAAGTCTATATCAAATAAGTAATATTTTTTTCTAAAAACATGATAGATGTGGTAAGTACATGACAGCAGAGTATCCAGGCTCTGATTTTATGCATAAATTTTGTGAATACTTCAATATCAAGTTCAAATAACTGTCATATGAATTCAAGAACCCACTCATAAAGAGCCAATTTTATAAATTACTTGATAGCTTTAACAGACAATATAATACTTAGCAAAACTCTACATTGTACTAGATGGTAATATACTTTATTATTTTAGAATCATAGATTATACAGTTTGGTATCTTTTGAATAATCTGAGAGAGGTAAGCTACATAGCTCTGGAATTAAATGGTTAATTACACTTGGTCACACAAAATTAGACCCCTACTGTATAGACATCTATGTTTATTATGTTTTACAGGTAAAAGTATGTGAAACAAAGAAGTATCCAAATAATAAAATATCCATTAGTTTCTATTCTATTCTAATATTCTAATTCTATTCTAATTCTAATATTCTATTCTAATATTCTTCAATATTTTAATTGAGTACACCAATATGGAATCTGTTGATTTTTGTCAAACTTTTATCCACAGGCAGTATGGATACAGATGATAAATAGTTGTGACATAGTTGTTGGTAGACATTTTTGTTTACCTTGCTGAGCAAAGTGAAATTGAAACAAAAAGAATTTCACTCTTTTGTCAATGATCTTAGGATCTTCTTTGATGAATAGTTTTTCACATAACAGAAGAATCATTTTTTATTCCTTTATCCTATTCACAGTTCAATGATCAAAGACATGACACCGTTTAAAATGGATTATAACATTTTTCATGGCTTCAGGAAGTCCAGACTGCAGTTTTACAAACTTCTTCCTGAAGGGCTTACACTTCAGTTATGCAGGTCGTGCATGTGAGGAATGGGAGGACTTCCCTGAACTATTGAGACTGGCCCTGGCCCAGGAGTACCTGACTGAAAACCAGCCTCAGCATTGAGTTGAGCAATAAGTCAGGTCCTAATTTGTAAGACTTGCTGCTTGCAGGAGTGTAAATGCTTCCACCATTGCTGAGTTTGACCTACCAGGGTGACCTCCTCAAAGGAGAGGTGAGAAAACATGTTCTATAGCAGAATGTCATACAGTATCTCTAAGTGCCAAGAGCCTGAAGATCTTACAGAATAGTAAAACATAGTTGTGTAATGAAGAAACAGTAAGTTTTGGACACTTATTGCCTTTATTTTAATGCCATATATTTAGTTGAACATATATTTGTGTGGTTTGTGAGCATAATTCATTCATGGAAAACGTTTGTAAACATTTGTATATCAAATGGAATTTCCTCCAAGACACAATGGAAACTAAAATGATTGGCTTCACAACCCCAAAATATTCATATAAAAATGATTATAATACTGTAATATAAAATAAAATAATAACAAAATAGAAAATGTAAAGAAAATAGCCCATGAACCCGTAATGACCTTTGCAAACTTGCATTTCTAGTGGGAGGCAGACGAGAAAGGGGAGAGGCACAGTGTAGATGACTTTCACCATCACTACCAGAATCACTGGTATAGATTGGCTCCATGGAATCTTTTCCTTTTGGTGAAATGTTAACAAGGAGTCTATTGGATTACACTGGGTTTTGAAGCCTTTTGAGGATATCACAGAAATGCGATATGGCATTGAGATTAAACAGATTCATCACGCTTCCTGCAGCAGTCATATTTTCAAAACTTGCGTAAGTCATATTTTCAAAGTGTGGGTAATGATTTTCAAAACCAATTTGCCCCATTTCCCACATTTTACACATGTCCCAAATCTCATTTGAAATGAAGGATTCTTCCACCTCTTCCTCCTCCTCCTCCTCCTCTGCACAGATGTCCTCCACAGCCTCTTGTTTTTGAAAGATGATCATCCACAGTTCCAGGGAGAGAGAAGAGAAAGAGGAGAGAGAGCAACCACAGGCTCCACTATGATCATGCAACCTGTAGTGTCTCACACTACTCCTATTACATCACTCATTTATCAGGTTAAAATAGATTAGAAATGAGTGCTCATCTCACAAGCAAAGAACCGCTGTATAGGCAACAAGCTTGCAAAATTTCCAAGAAGTTAAGAGGTAAGCTACTATAAGCAAACTCAAGCTGTGTATTGCTTTTAGATTTTATGATGCATAATTTAGCAACAATTTCAGTAGTCCTATCATCTTAAATAACTATGAAGATTTCATATATATATATATATATATATATATATATATATATATATATCCTTAAATTTTTGACAGGACATCCTTTTACCAGCTAATTTTAAACAATATTGTTTTTCCTTTTCAGTTATGACTGTGTGTGTATGTGTCTGTGTGTGTATGCACACACCCATGCAAACATGCACTTGCATTACTGGAGATTGAACCCAGATTCTTGCAAATGGTCAAACTAGTAACCTAGATTAGACTTGAGCTTGTAATCTTTCCTGCCTCGGCCTTGTAAAGCACTGAACTTACAGGTATGTGTCACCTCAATCTGCTCAACGAATTTTTTTAAAATTTTATTTTTAAAATTTATCTCAAGGCGTATGTTTGTGATACATAATATGGTTTGCATTTATATGTCCCCCAAAAGTTTCATCCAGGCTTCTAGAGTTTGTAATTGACTCATGGTCCAACTCTGGCATTAAGGGTGTGAATGCTACACTCACCCTAAGACAGGTAATCTGCATACAATAGAAGGGGCAGAAAGAGACTTGGTTCCCCCCTCCTTTCTCATTGCTTTTGCTGTCTTCTGCCACCATGAACTGCTGCCCCTCTGCCATGAGCCACCCTGCCTTGGAGCCACTGACAATGGACAATGTAGAAACTTCTACAAACAGTGCCCTAAATAAACCCTTAATCCTTTAATTTTGAGTGTTAGATATTTTGTCTTAGTAACAAAAGAAAAGTCACTAAGACATATAATGAATGCATTCAACACAGGGACATGGTACATGTGCATATTTAACTTTTTCCCATTTCCAGGCTCCCTTCACCCTCTATGTCTAGGGAAAAATAATATTGTCAGTTTCACTAATGGTATCAGTAGATGTACAGACTTTTCTGAAAACAAACAAAAATGCATACTGGCAAATAGATTTGAATATATGTTATATAATATAATATAATATAATATAATATAATATAATAATATATATCCTATCCTTCCAAGTTGAAATATAACTGTAAAGAAAGAGCAATTATCAAGGATAAATCATTTTGAAGTTGGTAAAATAGTAGATCTTTTTCAATGTTGACACTTTTTTCATAAAGCAAGGATTGTGATCTTTACTATTTACCTCTCTCAGGATATCATAAAAATTAAAATAAAATAAAATAAAATAAAATAAAATAAAATAAAATAAAATAAAATAAAATAAAATACAACTATCATGCTCAAATCTTTAAGGGAAAAGTTTTTTGGTAAAAACAAAGAGACTTTCAAATTCCGCTCACAGTGTGACCTAGCGTTACTGCTAAAATTGCAGCATTGAATATGCAGGCCAGTTGGTTTACTGTGAACACACAGCTAGTGAGTCAGACTCTGACACTGCCTGCCATGCCACCTGTCTCTTAATGCTTCCTCATGGAGTACAGCCTTGTGGTGACAGTAAACATGCTGTGACAGAGGATCCAGCAGGGTCCATTGTGCCCAGCAGCAGGGCACAGTCTTTAACTCCTATATGTTAAACTCTGCTTACGTAATCCTTCATGAACTGACCTTTTAGATTAGCTGCTGGAACTTCAGCTTTACACTGCAAACATAAATGTGCATTAGCCTTTAATTGTCTGAAGTAGGATAATTTTCAGTCTTCATGTGTGAGGAAGTCAAAGGAGCAACACAAAAACCTAAGTTTGCCAGTGTTATATAATCTCTAAGTCATCTAAAAATGAATGTACAAAAATATATCGGACAAGAGGTGTTTACTTTGCAGATATGAAGACCTTTGTGAAGAAGATTTTATTAAGAGGGAAAATTTGAAACATTTTAGCTTCCAACAAGTTAGGAATCAGCTTCTATATTTAGCAAATTTTAAAATTATTTCCTCCGTCCTACATTCTAATAACTTTCCCAGGAAGGAAGAAACAAGAGGATAAAATCTGAGAGCTTTTAGGGTTAACATGAAAAAAAATAATTAGGAAACATGCACAGAATTACATCTTTCTAGCACCTGGTGTTTTTGCTGAGGCCCTGATATTTTCTAGGCCCCTGTCCATGAAGCCTTTCCTGTTAAGCCTGTGAATTCTCAGTATCAGTATCGTTGTCACCAACCAGTCTTTATGGTCTGAAGTAGAGTTAATCAATCAATAGCAGCATGAAATTTATTCCATTTATTCAAAACAATAAGCATACAATATACTGGGGGACCTGATGGTAAAAGAAATACTTCCAAAAGTTCTTTAAGAAGTTTACATATATTCAGTCAAAAGTGATCAGTTAGGTATCCTGAAATGAGGCTTTTAGCTTTTGAATGTCTGCAAGAAAATAAATAAAAATTTGGAGACCTTGCAACATTCACTTCATTTGGTGAATGGCCATAAGTGACAAATTGTGGCCAGTTAAAGTAGCAACTCTTGTCTCGATGAAACATCCACATCTAACGTGGACTTAGAATAATTTTGTGAGCTAATTGCCTTTCATATCATAATCAGAAGATGTTTTGGACACATATGAAGGATAGATATCACAGGGGCTTGGACTGAAAATATTTCTTAGCTGTCTTGGTATGGTACAAATTTATACTACCTCTTTATTGTTGATAATAAAATTTCACTTTCTCATGTTATTGTTTTCACTGTTTTTTTTTTCTTTTACAGAATTTACACAAGATTTATTCCTAAAACTTGTATTGGTAATCTATAAAAATTACTACATTAAGGAACCTCATTCTTTTCTGCCTGTTGTCTGTCCTCCCTGTGTTCTTGGAGAAGGCTCCCAGGCTCCGAGAGAGGAGGCTGCACAAAGCAGCCCAGCCGGTGCCTTCCCACCTGCTTGGGCCCCTTTCAGATCACTGCTGGCAGGAAATGTATCACCTGCCACTCATTCTCAAATTGTTATTTTGGGAATAAAAACATGGCAGGAAAAGGTTATTATACTTAAATGAGAAAATTAACTCTTCATTTCTAATTAATTTAGGGGACTTGATGATTTCATGGTATAGTTTGTTTCTGTTCATGTAAGAGAGATATTGCATGTGTGTGTGTGTGTGTGTGTGTGTGTGTGTGTGTGTGTGTGTGTGTAATATACCTAAAATTCTCAGGTTACAGGTTATGCAGTGTTATTTCATCTAATGAGGTGATCTAATCGATTTGTTTTGCTATTCTGTATAAGTCCTGCTCACTAACCGATTGTGCCACTGGAGCTCCAAGTTTTGCTATTTGAATGTTCTATATTTATCTTTAAGCTTGAAATTTCAGATGACCATTATAAAGCATTATAGGAAAACTTTCTAATCTCTAAAGCCATGTAACTGTTAGTCACAATTTAAAGGAGGAAAATTTCGTTTGGTTCATGATTTCAGAGGTTCCGGTCGGTCGGTGGTTAGTTGGCTCCTAGGCAGGTACTTCATGGCAGATCATGAGTGACCAAAGCTGCTCTGTTCATGGCAGCAGAGAGGAAAGGGCCACGGAGCAGATATAAACCCCAAATCCTTCCTCTGTGTCCCATACAGAGAGCCCTAGAAGTGTGCTTTTCTAATTCTGTGGAGAGTTCTCAAGGCAGTCACGCTGACAGTTAAGCTTCACTGTCCCAGGCGTACTGCCTGATGGATACACGGATCTCACAGCACATCTGAATGAGATCATATTGATAGTGTTGTACAGTGTGTCAATATGTGTCACTTTTAATCCATGCCCCCACACTGCAGTCACCATTCAGTTATAAGTGGTAATAGTAAGTGTGGTGACAACTAAAATTTTCATTATAAAATCAAAATTTTTTATTTTAGTAGCTCCCTATCCTAAAAAACATAAATGCTTTCTTTGGACATTTTGGAAAAAAATACCAAAGCCATACAAGAGTCAACTAAAGCAAAACTTCTAATGGAAAGGCCGAGAGTCTACGGTTAAGAAGTCTCCCACCAGCGATTCTGATACATGAACAGTGTTGGTATTCAGCGTGTTGAGCATATCGATTGCATGGTTACATGCCTGCTGAGCACTCTCTAGATCATTGTGTGGGAACACAAGTTGGGTCACCTCCTCAACTGGTTATTTTCAGTTAGAATAAAACCGTGGTTTATATGTATGTAACAAATAACATACAGTGTAAAATATAAACATTTCCCCAAAGGGATTAAAATTTAATTTAGAAATGCCTAACACTTATTTTTCTGTAAACAATATCAGTGATTGTGAAATATTATTTGTTTTCTCTCATATCACTTCTTAATTACTGTCTTAGTTACTTTTTACTAGTCACTGAGACAAAATACTTGATGCCCAAAGTTGGGAAAGGAAAGGTTTATTTCTTACAGTTTCTGGAGGTTTTAGTCTATACTCAGTTGGCTCCAAGGCAGAGTGGCATGACAGGGCTGCAGTTTATGGTAGCTGCAAACAGCAAGGCAGAAAATGGCAAGACAGAGAGACCCATTTTTCCTGCCATTATATCACATCCTGGCTCCACCCCTAGGAGGGTGTAGCACTGACACCACCAATCCAAGCACTAGACAATGAACCAATCACAAATGCACAATGCAAATACATGAGGCCTGGGGGCCACTGACATAAAACCATGACATTCCACCCCTAGCCCCCAAAGACTCATGTATAACCTTTATACAAAAGACATTTAGTCCATCTCCAAGAGTTTTCAAAGTCCTAACATTTTTAGCATTGTTGAGAAGTCCAAGTCTCAAGTCTCCTCCAATATCTATGGCAAACTCTTAACTGTAACCCCCTGTACAAGTGAAATAAGGTTAAACATTTCTGAAATGCAAAGGCACAAAATAAATATTACCATTCCAAAAGTTACAAACGGGGGAATACAAAGCATTGGAAACAAACCAAGTCCAACATCCAGCAGGGCGAACATTAAGCCCTAGAGTTCCATGCTCAGCATTTGAAGCAATCTGATTGCAAGCTCCAAAAGGCTTGGGTGATTTCACCCCCAGGGCACTTTCAGGGATTTTAGCTCCGGCAGCTTTTTTTTAAAACCTTTTCTGCTCAGTTTTTGCAGCTTTCCTTGGATGATCCACGTTTTTGGGTATTGCAAACTTTTGGGGTCTCCACTGCACCTTTGGCTTTACCCTTACATCTTTACATATTGCCCTCTCAGGGGCACACTGCTTGGCCTCCCAGACCTTTTGCAATCAAGGTGGAAGCTGTCTTACCCTCAGAATTTATGGGGGTTTTTTTGTTGTTTATTTTTTTGCTGTTAAAATCAGCACCATGTGGATGCCACCAAGGTCCGCTGCCAGCTGGAGCAGTAGCCAGGGTTTTTTTTCCTCTTGGCTATAGGGGTCTAGTGCCTGGATTGCTGGGCTCTGTTTACTTATTGTGAAGAAAAGCTTTTCTATGTTGCCACCATTCTAGAACCTCATGTGGCTGCCGCCATTTTGGAACCTCATGTGGCCTTTTGTGCCATTTTGGAGCATGGTGCTCTGAAGCTTTTTTATCTGAGAAAAGTTTTTTACTTTTGCAGTTTTGGGGCTGCAAAGGGTGGAGACCCACTGCTTCCTGGGATGCCCGGTGGCCATCTTTTTTATCACTCTGTTTCTTTTCAGCAATCAAAGTCTCAGGCCTATCCTTACAATCCACAGCTTTACTGGAGGGTTTTTTTTTTTTTTTTTTGGCCAAACTCACAGTGTTTTAAATTATCCTGCTGGGCTCTTTGCTCTTGATTTGTAACATAGATCTGGCTAAAAGCCCCCAACAATAGCCATGCCACAGCCTCAACATTTGAGTGCCTTGATTTTTTTTTTTTTGCCAGATTAATCAGTCTATTACCCTTAATCTCAGTCTCAGGCAAAGTCTCTGGGCATGAGCAATATGCAGACAAACTTTCTGCTGAGCCATAACATACATCATAGGGAGTCCAACAACCATTGTAGTCCTTTTTTTTAGCAGAAACCTCCCAAGCCTGGTCTTTACCATCAGGCTTTTTTTCAGCCTTTCAGTCTCTTGAGCTCTAACCAGAATCTCCTCTACAGAACAACCTAAGTTGCTCCAGCTCTGTGCATCTAGGTGACATGTCTGAACCTTTTCAAACTCTGCCCACTAGCCATTTTTAAAACCTCTCCAGAAACATGGTCAGGTATAGTCAGAGCAATGACCCCACTCTCAGTACCAAATTCTGTCTTAGTTACTTTTTACTAGTCACTGAGACAAAATACCTGATGCCCAAAGTTGGGAAAGGAAAGGTTTATTTCTTACAGTTTTTGGAGGTTTTAGTCCATACTCAGTTGGCTCCAAGGCAGGGTGGCATGGCAGGGACGCAGTTCATGGAGGCTGCAAACAGCAAGGCAGAAACCAGCAAGAGAGAGATACACCCCTTCTTCCTGCCATTATATCACATCCTGGCTCCACCCCTAGGAGGGTGTAGCACTGACACCACCAATCCAAGCGCTAGACAATGAACCAATCACAAATGCACAATGCAAATACATGAGGCCTAGGGGCCACCAACATAAAACCATGACAATTATGCTACTGTGAAATACAACAGTACAAATGTTTTCCATTATCTTCAACCATCAACTTGACTGCAGATTGAAAAATGACTAAATTTCCAACAGCTAGGTGTGTCCGCAAAATTCAACTCACTGACTGCACACACAGTCTGTTTTCTTCCTTTGCCACCTGGCTTCCAGAAAAAACCATGTGGTCAGTTCCTTCTCCTGGCCATGAATGAAGCCATGTGGCCCTGTTCTGGCCCGTGTTAGCCAGGGAGGTGTCACGCCTGTGGTCAGGTGCAGGCTCCTGTGTTGTGTAGAATCAGAGAATAAAAGAAACATGACTACATAAGTCATTTTTAAGAAAATAGCCCACTAGAAGTTAGGACAGTCATTTGAGTTTAACTAAGCAAAAAATGAACACGTGTAAATCTGAACTACAGAGACTTCGGGTTTCTCTGCAAAAGCAGTTTGTACTCCCTGAATGAACAGATCTGCAGAGTTTATTGGAAAGTCATTTTCTCTCCATGCTTAGATCCCCTTGTTTGTCAATCAGAAATTTTATAAAATATTGCTAAGAAGTTTATAAAATCTAAATCTTTATCTGAATAAGAATGCAATTATAATTATCTGTACAAAGTGAATTTATTCACATTTTCTTTTGAGAAATACAAAGTGATTTTTAGCAGATAATCTAAAATTAGAACCTGACATACTCAATAAAATTGGTTAGCTTTCTAAATATTCTTATGCTCTAATTATTTTAAATATGCACAAGTATGTAAATCACAATATTCTTTGAATATTTTATATTTTAAAAACAAAATCATTTTTAATTTATGAAATAGTTTATTTTAGGAAAATACAATATTCAAATGAAATTAAAAATAGTTGCAGAATTTAATGTTAAGAATGCCAAAGTTTTGTACAAGTGTAATCCTGGAAAAGTGGAAAACTCCTGGAGACATTTTAAATTAGTAGTCCTTTAAACATGTAGAATAAAGAAAATCATTGCTTTAAAATAAAATGTTGGAGGAGTAAGATGAAGAAAAACATAAGATATGATAGAAGATATCAGATTTTTAAAAAATACATGGTGCTTACCTGGGGCCAGAATTTGTCTAGAAATATATAAAAAGTATAATATAAATAAAGTGGTAGATACAAATCAAAATATACCAACAATATCTGTAAATGTATGTGGACTAAATGTTTCTACAAAGAGATAAAAATTTCAAACTGGATATAGAAAAATTCAGTATCACCTGTTTTTAAGACAAATCTTCAAACATAATGGTACAACATGAATAAGTATAGCAGATAAAATATAACACATAGTCACAAGTAAAATGGAGCAAATATAAATATCATACCAAATAGATCTTAAGGTTAAAAAAATACTGACATGGATTCACTCTGGATTCACTATTATTATAAAAGATTCCATTTGCCAAAATAGATTCACTATGGATTCACTATTATTGTAAAAGATTGCATTTGCCAAAATGATGAAACAATTTTAAAGATATTTGAGGCAAATTTTTGCAGATTTATAAGCAGATCTACTAGAATTACCATTTTGAACTGGGTAATTTAATATATATGTAATAGAAAAGCTAAGTAGACAAAAATTGACAAGATTTGAACATCTAAAATGCTAATTTTTAGAAATACAGGAGACATATGAGTTATACAGAATACTGCATTCAAGATTACATATCATTTAAACATGCATAACATTTTAACACATTTTAAAAAATATAAATTATATACCTCAAACTCTGCTATGTAATTAAATTTAAAATACAATTTCCAAAGTATACACCAGAAAACAATTATTTTAGAAGTTAAGAACCACACATCTAAATAATCCATTAATCAAAAAACCACAATAAATATTTAGAAATATTTAGCAGTGAGTTATTATAAAGATACATAATGTGGCACCATTCACAGAATGTGGCTAAAACACTTCTTTTGAAAAAAATGTATAGCTTCAAATGGCTTTATTATATTTTCCCAATAATCTTGGAAATTTCCTTAAATTAATATTTAACAGCAGAGACACTGGATTGCTTTTTTAAAAAAAAATTATTTAAAGAGAAAACAAAACAAAACAAAACAAAACAGAAGAAAGGGTAGCAACAATACAGAATTTCAAGGAAAAAAAGAAAACAACAAAAAACACTAAGAAATCGTGACTTGATAACTTACATACTGTCATGTAAGTATGTAAGGAAATAGTTGTTCAAGTTACAAAATTAAAACATGCAAAGTACACATTCAAACAATGAGTCTGTTAACAGTTATGCTCCACAATCTAACAAAAACCATAATATGGTCATTCATCTCACACACTTAACCATACATGCAATTATATCCTTTAGAGCACTAACTTTTCCTCTCTGTTTTATAGTAGCAATTACACATTTGGGGTTTATTGCTCCTACATTTCTTATTACTTTTTACACAAGAGACACAATACAATATTTATAAATATGATTTTTATTTATTTCACTAAAAAGGATAGTTTCAAGTTGTCTCCACTTACCTACGAAGAACTCAAGATCATCCTTCTTCATAGTTAGTAATATTCCATTGTATAAAAATACCGCATCTTTTTCATCCAATCTGCAGTTGATGGGCATTTTGGTTGTTTCCAAGATTTAGCTATTACAAATTGTGCTGCTATGAACATGGGTGCACATATATCACTGTGATATGACCTTTTCAGTTTTTCTGGAAAAATACCCAGGAGAGGAATAGCTGGGTTGAATGGAGATTCCAGTCCAGGTCTTCTGAGAATTCTCTATATTGATTTCCATAGTGATTGAATCAGTCTGCACTCCCACCAACAGTGGAGGAGTGTTCCTTTTCCCCCATAGCTTCGCCAGCATTTCTTATCAGTTGATTTCTTGGTGGCAGCTATTCTTTCCGGAGTGACATGAAATCTCAAAGTTGTTTTAATTTGCATTTCTCAAATGACCAGTGATGGTAAACCTTTCTTCATATATTTATTTGCCATTTGTATATCTTCATCTGAGAACTGTGTTTTCATCTCAGATGCCCATTTTTGGAGAGGGTCTTTGAATTTTGGGGCTTGATGTTTTTCTATTCTTTATATGTTCTTGATATAAGTCCTTTGTCTGAGGGGCTGTTGGCTAAAATTCTTTTCCATTCTGTGGGTTTTCTTTTCACTCTGATAGTGATTTATTTTGAAGTGCAGAAACTTTTCAATAATATGAGATCCCAGTTGTTCACTCTCTGAAGTGTTTCCCATGCAGTTTGCATTTTGTTCATGAATTCTCTGCTTACCCCTATGTCTGCAAGACTTCTACCTACCATATCTTACAGTAGATTTAGAGTTTCTGTTTTAATGTTTAGGTCTTTGATTCTTTTAGACTTTAGTTTTGTGTGCGGTGATAAGCATGGAACTAGTTTCAGCCTTCTGCCTGTGGAGAGCCAGTTCTTCCAACACCATTGATTAAAGAGGCTATCCTTCTTCCAGTGAACATGTTTAGCCCCTTTGTCAAATATCAGGTGGCTGAGTGTCTTTGTACTTATACTTTGATCTCCTAATCTGTTTCATTGATCCTCAGGTCTATTTCTTTGCCAGTACCATGCTGATTTTATCACTGTGGTTTTGTAGTACAGTTGCAAGTCAGGAATTGAGATGCCTACGGCCTTGCCTTTATTGCCAAGAATTGCCTTTGCTATTCTAGGTTTCTTCTGTTTCCAAATGAATTTTAGTAGTGTTTTCTCTAGATCTGTGAGGTATGTCAATGCTATTTTGATTGGGATTGCATTAAATCTGTGTAACAGTTTTGGGAGTATGGCCAATTTCACAATGTTGGTTCTTCCTAGCCAAGAGCAAGGAATACCCTTCCAATCTCCTTTTTCAGCATAGTATAATTTTCAACAAATAGGTCTTTTACATTCTTAGTTAGGTTGATTCCTAAATATTTCAATTTTTTAGATGTTATTATGAAGGACGATATTTCCATTATTTCTCTTGGTGAGTTTCTTATTTGTGTACAGGAATGCTATTGATTCTTGAGAATTGACTTTGTAGCCAGCTATACTGCTGAATTTGATTAATACCTCTAGTAGTCTTTTAATGGAGTTTTTGGGCCTTCTATATAGAGTATCATGTCATCTGCAAATAGTGATAATTTAACTTCTTCCTTTCCTACCTTTATTCCTTTTATTTCTTTTTTTTCTAGTTTTTTTTTTATTTAAAAGAGAATAAAACAAAAGGGGGCAGTACAGAGCAGATCAGAACAGGACAACATAGGCAACACAGTACTTTACATTAAGTCAACTGGACATCAACAGTATCTAACACCATATCTCTTACTCTGCTATAGTTGAGCATAGTTTCAATTACAATAATATCAAACACAACACCATAGTATAAAGCCATGCATGTAGTGAAAGAATTACAGGGTTTTCTGAACTGAATAACAGAAAATGATCAATGGGTATTATAATATCTCATTTTTGATAAAAAAGAAAAAAATTTGTTTGAACTATCACACAAATTCAAATTTCAATAAGACACAATGTGGTAGATAGAACCAATGGTAATAGAACAAAAAAAGCATGGTAGGACTTCTAAGAAGGATAATATTAAATCAGCAATAGCTGTCATAATGTTTTCTTCAAAACAGCTGTTCATATCATCACATATGATATAGTCAAACAAAACAGGAGAACACCATTCCAACTGATGATTTAAAACTTTGAAAGACTTCGAAGCTATGAGATAGGGCCTCATGCTTACCATAAAGTCTTATATACTCTTATCAAATCTCATATTAAGGAGACTACATGGTGTTTACCCTTGTGAGTTTGGTTTATTTCACTTAAGAGAATGGTCTCAAGTCGTGTCCATTTATTTATAAATATCTCAATGTGATCATTCTTTATAGCTGAGTAGTACTCCATTGTATAAAAATGCCACAACTTTTTTATCTGTTCCTCAGTTGACGGGCACTTAGGTTGTTTCCAAGATCTGGCTATTACAAATTGTGCTGCTATAAACATGGGTGCACATATATCACTGTGGTATGATGTTTTCAGTTCTTCTGGGAATAAGCCTAGAAGCGGAATAGCTGGGTCAAATGGGACTTCCATACCCAGCTTTTTGAGGAATCTCCAGACTGACCTCCACAGTGGTTGCACCAGTCTACACTCCCACCAACAGTGCAGAAGAGTTCCTTTTTCCCCACAGCCTCTCCAACACTTGTTGTTGGTAGTGTTTTCTATCTTGGCCATTCTTTCTGGAGTGAGATGG
>PVJX010031445.1:0-21222 GCA_004027295.1 Dolichotis patagonum
TTAACAATGCATAATTATACTCCCATCTTGTTCCCAAAAGGTTTTAAGATATTTGTGCACATGTGAAAGAAAACTTAAATAGTTTTGCCATTTAAAAATTCTTGCCTAAAATAAAACTCCATGAATAATTATTTCACATTTGCATAAAAAAGGCAAACACCTTGTCATCCGACCCTTTTGTTCAGTTGGCTTACATCACTCAAGCTCCTGATGAGTGACTCTCCTATTTATGTACAGAATGTTAGATTTGCTTTTGATTGAAATGTGACTGAGGATCAGAAAACTTGCCCTGTTAAGAATTTTTCTTTTCTCCAGTGACACCCTCATTCTCATGTCAGGACTCCTCAAATTCTTTTTGGAGGTGGAAATGTGGACTTATACCACGTGTGTTTGCACATACACGTGCAGGTGTGCTCATACCTCAGGCATGGAAAGACATGTTCTGCTGGAGACCAGTCTGTGCTCCCCTGTGCCATCTCATCAACATCATTAACAAAAGTCTCTGAGTCATAAAGGAGGTAGCCACTTCCTTGCTCAACTAGAGCAAAAGGAGCCAATCAGCAAAGATAACTTTGACAATTCAAAGGCTAAATATTTGGAGAAAATGCTCTATTCAAGCCAGGATTTTCCTCCACTACTTCCACTCACACTCAGTTTGCAGACCGTATCCCATTACCTGAGATTGTCCTGTTAGTCTGCAAGCAATTAGAGCTTGACGGCCTGCGTAACACAGCAGGGCAGGAACACTCCAGGCCCCATGGCCCCAGCCTGAAGGACTCAAGGATGAGAGAAACAGTGGGAATTGATTTCAAACCAAATTAACTTGGAATAGGAATTGAAGTCGTTGTTGTTGTCGTTGTTGTTGTTGTCCAATATGGCTGGACAGGTTATCAGTGCCAGACACTGTCATTGGGAATTAACAGACGCTTAAGTACTGTTCATATTCACTGTGGCTCCGAGACCCAGTAGTTTGTCCTACAACTAAGGTCAATTCTCATGACCTGAACTTAGAAACATTTAATTGATCAGCCAATGAGAGCAATAAAAAGTTCATGAGCATGGTCACTAACAAACAAACATCCATCCAAAGCCATGTGAAAAGTAGTGTAGAAAATTATTTTGAAGAATGAGGATCAGAGATAATTCTTCAAGTAATTTCTGAGGCACCAAATGTCAGTCCTACCTCCAAATTCTCCATGTTGGCTTTCTTGATTGCCCACTTGATGGGTCTGACACCAGCCAGGTTCTGTAGATCAGTCTCTCTCACCTAGGCTGCATTTACTATCACCTGGACACTCGTAAAACTCCTAATGCCCAGCTGGAATGCCAGACCCATTCAATCAAGGACCTTGGGGTGGAATACAGACAGTAATATTTTTAACTCCCTAGATTCTTCCAATATGCACCCAACTTTAAAGGTCAATGATTTGATTATATACTCTATTTTCTTTTTTTAAAATAGCCATATAAGGTAGGTATTTTCTATCCCTATTTTATACGAAGAAATACATGCAGGCAGGTTTTGAAATTTACAAGTAGTTTCTGACTTATGTTTACATGATTCCAAAACTAAGGTTTGAACAATAGCTTTTGTTAAATCATTTAGGGAAAACAACTATTAAAGCGCCAGTTCTTCTGTATCAGACTCAGTGATATACATTGTCAACAGACTGTAACAGAAAAATGCACCACCCCCAGCCAGGATACTTCAGTTTCCTTTAGGCACCAGGCAACTTTCAGTTCACTTCAGTTCCTGTTAGAATTCCTATTACTACTGTCTTGTAGAAATGGCTGGCTGGTCACTCTAATACATACTGTAAGAACCAGTCAAAGACAGTCAAGTATTCTACCTCTGTACTCCCCCTTTGCAGCCTCATAAAAACCTCCCTCCCTGAGCCTTTGAGTCCTAATATTTTGTGAATGATCCTGGTCAGTGCCCTCTGATGTGAAATAAATGCCTCCAAATCCTGGGTGACTTTTTTCAGTGTTTCTGTTTGCCAATGCATGCCCGGGAAGACCAACCATGCTGACTTCTTTGGTCACAGGTTGTGGCCCTCACGGACAGAGCAAGGACCGCTCCGGGTTCCAAAGGGAAGGCATGCCCTAGGGATGTCTCAAGTTTCCTCACAGTTCTGGAGGAGGATTCCCAGCTCCCCATTTGAGTGGCTCACATCAGACCCAAAAAGGATGAGAATACAGTCTGCCTGCTTGCCTGCCTGTTGGTTCATAAGACCTCTGGGGCACCAGTGTCAGTCTGTGCCTGCTCAGAGCAGAAGGAGAGCATGATCAACTCTCTTTAGTTAGGCCTCCCTGTGGTTTGGGGGAGGGACTGTTTCAACCTCTGAGTATCTGTTGAATGACTGTGTGAGTGTTTGTAACAGACAGTGAAAGCAATGGACCATTCCATCTGTGCTCCATGATGGAGAGGTAAAATTCCTCTCCAAACAACGTGTCTAGATTGAAAAGATGCCTTCTTCTGCTTGTGGATTGCTCCTATAAGCCAGCCCCTTTTGCTTTTGACTGGAAGATCTTGAGACAGTACAATAAAGTCCAACTCACTTGGACTCAATTATCACAACGTTTTAAAAACCCTCCCATTATTTTGGGGGAGACTCTTACAACAGATTTGGTCAAGCCACCAGCCTTTTCTCTGAGACAGCCTGTTTCTCTGTCCCTTTCAGCTCCACAACCACATTTCCCACTTGTCATCACAACACCCTGAGAAAAGAGTGGGACTTCAAATTGTAAAATGTATAGACCACCAAGCTGCTAAAATACACCTCTTCTGCCACAGTGAGGAATATTACCCAGTTCGGAATCCCTGAGCTGTCAGTGGTGCTGAGGTTGCCCTCCGTCCTGCAGTCCCAAACCCATCTACATTGCCTCAGTCTTCTGCCACCCGCAACCAGGACATGTCCCTGGGTGTAAAGAATGCCTCCCTTTGTCTGCCTTTGGTTGGCTCCTGCCAGCCAGCCCTTCTATAACCTAAAGGTCAACTGACCTGGACTCAGTTTCCCAGAGGTCAAAAACTTATTTCTCCTCCTTGGAGAGCCCTCCCAACTGACCTCACTGGTTTCCCCACACAAAATATCCTGCACTTCTGATTAATGACACCCAAGCTGCCAGCTGCAAAGGCACAAAAGCTCTGCTGCAATATCTGGCAGAAATTAGCTACAGGATATCTTGGGAAAAGGCACAAATCAATAAGCAGAAAGCTACATATCTGGGATTTGACTAGTGACATGTAGCATCAAAGACACTTACTCAGACTGTCATCACTGGGAGTGCCTGGTGACCTACCTGTGCAAATACTTGGATCTGGTCACTAAGGGCTGCCTCCCCTTTGCCTCTGTGTTCTAATAGTCACTGTCCTTCTGATCAAAAGACTGGCAAGCTTACCCTAAGCCAAAACCTAACTTGCTGTACTGGGCCTCCTGAATAATTGGTTCCAATAGCTGGGTCCCCCAGTACCAAGGACTCTTACACAAAAATCCTAGCCTGATTCTTATGGCAAAACCCACTCAATCCTTCCATGTACTTGCCTATCAAACTGGGCCCAGCAGACCGTGACGTGACTGCTTGACACTGACTGATGAATTGCTCTCTAGCTAACGAGACTTAAAAATGAACCCCTGACAGATGCTGAGTATGCTCCATTTATAAACGAAAGTAGCTCTGTTAGGAATGAGTCTGACAGGCTAGATATGCTGTGGTCACCTTGAACAGCATAATTTGGTCAAGGCTCCCCCACAGGGATGATCTACACAGCAAACTAAACTGTGAACCCTCACATAGGCCTTCAGATGGTCTAAAAATGAGAGAGTCTACTGCTTCTTGCTGCTGTTTTAAAACCCACCAAAACAATAAAACATCCTGAGCCACAAAGGAAAAAACCATGGCATCCCATGCCTAGCCAGCAACAGCTCCACTGTCTGCCAGTGACACCAAACTGGCACTCAAAACAATCCAGTCAGAGTCCTAAGCCTCCACAGGGGGTCCAACTGACTGAAACATCACCCTTCAGAAACATTAAAGTAAAGCTTTATAAGGGCTACAGATGTCTATTGGTGCTTATATGTGCCTACTAAGGCTGGCCCAAGACATTCCCTACCCGCACTAAGAAGACAACAGAAGGTTGTAATATCCTGCTGTGAAAAATCATCCTTAAATATGGCCTAACCTTGGCCATTGGCAGTGACAACAGGCCTGCATTTGTAACAGAGATAATTCAAAACTCACAAAACTATACAATATATAAGCTACAAAGCTCTGAAAGAATTAAAGAAATAAAAACACAACCCTACAGAAACCATTTGTAAATAGTTCCATAAAAGTTGAGCTACAAGACCTGTACAATACACCCCTGCACGCACATATAACCCAGACACATAGTAACTACCTCAAAAGCTCTTAAAGTTTCTAAAATCCAGCTTTAGATCCACTATTCCAAAGTTAAAAGAGCCCACCCAGACAATTGCTGGAGTTTCCCTGGATCAGACAACTTCTTTGAAGCTCGCTCTGAAGAAAGAACGCACTCCAGCCCCTGCTCTAGTCACCCCAGATGCTCCAGTCCACGCAGTCCTGAAGCCTGAGGACTTTGCTCACAGGATTGCTCCATACCTCAATGAATTATTCATATTGTATTGTCCAACTTGGTTTTATTCCCCACTCTCCTGCTAGCTGTGACTTTTGCCTTACATCTATGGACAGTTGGCTCAAGAAAATAGAAAACAACCAGTAAGGCCCTTTCCCTTATTCTACAATAAACCAAGATTTGACAAGCATCCAAGACACATTAAACACTCTCCTAGATCAGATTAACTCTTTCACTCCCTTGCTAGAATAGTATGACAAAACAGACGGGTCTAAATTATGTCTGTTCCCAAAAGTGACAATATACTCTATAATAACTCAAAAACTCCTGGTGGGAAAACTTTCCAATCTTGGGGACCGTAGGGCCCATCCAAGGACCACTGATAGCCCTAATGTGACTGATTCTAGTTGGGACTTGCAAAATTAATCAACTTACCTACTTTATCTCAAAAGGTCACATACAATGTGGCTAGCAAAGATTTGCCAGGAAACTAAAAGAGAGAGAGGAAATGTAGCAGAAAATGCATCCCCCAGCACTATACTTCAGTGCTGCCAAGCAATCTCCAATTTACTTCAGTTCCTGTTACAATTCCTGTTACTACTGCCTCTTAGAAATAGCTGATCACTATGATGCATATTGTAAGAACCAATCAAAGACAGTCAAGTACTCTACCTCTGTACTTCCCTTTTGCAATCCCATACAAACTTCCTTCCCAGAGTCTTTAAGTTCTGATATTTTGTAAATGATCCTGGTCAGAGCCCATCAATGGTAAATAAATCTGCCTCCAAATCCTGGGTGACATTTTGGTGTTTCTGTTTTCCACTGCAAGATTATTTTACTCACCTCAGAAACAAATAGCAGGGCCACTAATGAATGGAGCCCAGGACCACCAGTTTTCATGATGGGAGGCAGTTGGGATGCTCTGGACTTTGACTTCCAATGACACTGTGATTCCTCAGTCTGTCTCCTGCTTGAATGTTGGGTTGATTGCACTGTACCAAAATTAATATTACTTGCTTAAGGGCTGCAGAATAGATGCTGTTTTCCTTATCAACAAGTTGCCTTTATCAACAAACAAAATGTTGAGGGAGCATGTTTTTGGAGGAACTCCTTTTTTCTCTTCAGTCAAGGGTTCTAGGGGTCCAAAATTCTTTGAGGCTGCCCTAGGTAGCAGAAAAAAATGAGCACATGTGTTAGTCAGGCAGGCTGGGACACGAGGCAAGGCACTTTGTATTCTTAAACCTGGCTAAGTATAATCCTTGGTGAACACTTTTAAATATGTAAATATCCAGACCTCACCACAGTCCCATGGGCCAATCTCTAGGATGGGACTGAAACAAGTCTTTTCATAAAGCACATCTGGGTAGAAGTCACTAAGACACGGAGACCATAGGAGTTGCTGTACTTCACAGGTCCCCCTTTCTGTGCTCATTCTCCTTTCTAATACCCCAGTCTGCAGCACAGCCTTGTCTACACACTCAAGCCTGGTCTACTGTACACTGTGAGTTGGGTGCCCAAGCTTGTGTCAAAATATTAAATTGAAGCTGTAGCATCCCAGGCTAGAATGGCAATATAAGTAATATCCGTGGCAGCTCCGCAGCTGGAAAAAGGCAAAAAACTAACAAAGAAAGAAACGAAAAGTCCTTGTTACTGGGGCTTACGTGAAAATCATCATTTCTCTGATCATGATTTCCTCATCTCTTAAATATAAAATGAATAAAGAATGTGTATAAAGTTTTTCGTACTATAGTTTTAGGTGCCCAGTGTCAAGTATTTTAAAAACCTAGATAACTTCCCTATGTGGTGATAAGTAAAGACTTTCTCTTTCTCAGTTTTTTGCTATGAAATGGAGATTACTAACAATCAGGCAGGGAGTGTGGACACCCAAAGGTGCTGACTCTGGGCAAATGCACTGGACATTTACAAAAATGTACTTTGTATTTGAATGATAGAGGATTAATTCATTATTCATGTTCATAATAGGCCTATGTTGTAGAACACAATTCATGTAAAATAGAATTTAGTCAACATAACCAATCTCAGGAAATCATGTCTTGCATTAGGCAAGATCCAATATTTTACTTTTATAAAGAGAAACTTCTCAAGGTAAAATCAAGTGCACAGGTGAATTGTCAGCAGGGAGCTCCACTAGTTGTTATTTTCTAAGTCTTCTCACTGATTCACCTTTTATTGCAGGCTCAAGTCGCCAGGGAGTACCACCACTTTCAGCAGCTCTTTATTGCATCTGCTGTGTCTATGGCACTGTGATAGGTGATGGACCAGTTTCCAGATAGAAGTAGAGAGCAGAATCCACAAAGAGACATATAGCACTCTCTCTGCTATAAGACTCAATGCCCTAACATACTAAGTCTGTCTCCCTTCTGCTGCAATGAGGCCCCACACATCTTCCCTGCCCATCTCTGGCTGCATCTCCCGCCCAGCTTCTTCTGCACTGCCTTGCTGGCCCCGGGCTCTTCTGGGGTTGCAGATTTTTTACCACTGCAGAATCTTTGCCATGTGGTTCCCTCTGCCTACTGGGCCCGCCTGCCTTGTGTGCACAGACACAATCCTGATGGGAGGGACCCAAGAACTAAGCCACCTCTTCTAGAAGGCCCTTTCTTGGCTATCCAGGATTTTGTCTCCTTTATAAGGATGCAAATCGCCTTGTGACATTCTCGGTGCTTGAACAACATTATTGGTGTCCAATAAACTATTTTTGAATAAATGAATGAATAACAATCATAAGGCACAGCGGGAGGAAAAATTTTCCGTTACAGAAATTAAAGAGATAGAAGTTCAGAGAAGGAAGAGATGACCTTCTGCTACTGAGAGAAGATGGCTGAAGTCCCTTCTCCGAGTCATAAGAGGTTACCAATCTCACTAGACCTTCAAGAATGAGTGTGGGCCACATACCTAGTGGTCCTTCTGCAGGAAGCCATTGGATGTTTGAGAGTCTCTCAACAATGTGCCCGACAGTACTCCAGCACTTACAGGTTCCCTGAGCCCTATTTTATTAAAATGAACTTGATCCTGAAGATCCTAGGTTGGGTGATCCTGAAAAGCCAACCCTTGGTATCTACAGCATTTTTCCTCTCACACTGAACACTTACACCTATTAACATTTATTGAGCACCTATTTATGCACCAGGCATTAACCATTAGCATCACCATTTCACGGTCACAGGAATGCCATAAAGCTAGTATTCTCAGGCAACTGAGCCCAAAAATACTTAAGTGACTGACCATGGCCACTTGAGCTAGGAGCTAATGATGCAGGGATTCAGTACAGGGACTGACTCCAGAGCCCGTTCTTTGAACCCTGCCCAGCACTATTCACGTGCAGCCAGTTGATTTTACTCACAAACACTCTAATCCAAATGAAGCTTGGCAAATATTGAAAAGCAGTTCTTCAGTTTGAAAATCCATTCGGAAAATTATTTAGATCTCTTTTGAGAATGTGGGATCTCAGTTAATGTGTAAATCAATGACAACAGTGTGGTCTTCACATGTAGTACTGATAGGATGCTTTTAACACATGCTTGTTAGGCATACATCTCAGAATACGAAGAGATCTTTTCAAAGTACTACCCAGCTTTGAGGTCATATGGTCACTCTGTTAATTTGTAGAATGTCTCAGGGTGCATCCATTAACTGCTTGACAAATCTCCTTCTCTTTTTCAACATGCTGCCCCTGCACCTCTGGTCCTCTGGTCCACTGTGGCTGGTGTACAACTGCAAGTTAAAATGCCAGCTGGAAGGCTGGCACCCAGATGCGCACACGCCAGAAGCTCACACGGGAGAAGCAGCTGCTGTGGTTCCTGAGGTCACACATGGCACAAAACCTCAGTCTTCTTTAACCAAAATGGTGCAGACGCAGAGGGGCACAACTTCCCTGAGGACTCGAGGTGGTGTTCAGCTTTCTTGTTTGATGTTGGCACATAGTTACAACTGCCCTACAGTGGCAGTGTGTGTGCAGAGGGGACATGTCTTCTGCTAACTGTACGGAATATGCCAACATCAGCATCTGGGTCTGCTGGGAAAGAGCACTGGGTGTGGGGGTCTAGAGCCCACTTTGTCTTTTCCCCACATAGGTTACAACTTTCGTAGGAATCAGATATGCCCAGAGCTGCTTCCCATCTCCAAATCCGTTGTTCCGATAAAATGCATATGAACATTTAAGAAGGGCCCAGAGTGGTGTTCTATGAAGTATGAAAGGGTATACACTGTGGGAAATCTGTGCTTTTACAATGTTGGGTCTCTTGTAATTTAAACTGTATTTCTTCTCAACACTTTACAGAAAACCATATATTTGCTTTCAGTAAAGTTTCAGAAAACCACTGAGAGACATTTTTAATTCCAAATGAAGCATCAAATTATACATATACATCAAATTTATATATATGTATATATATAATGTACATATCTACTTTTTCTAGGTGCTAGTTTAACAAAGCCATTCCAATAGAATTCTTTTGGAGACGTCCCTGAATGCTTCTGATCCGAATGCCAGGGCTAGGCAGAGCCGAGTCTTCTTACTGAGCAAGAATTTTCATATATGCCTTGAGATGTTATGATTCACTGATAAGAAAGCCTAGGGTGGCAAAAGGCATCAGATCCTGAATGTAATCACCTCACTAGGTGATTGTTACATGTGTTTTTAGAAAATTATTTTGCATAACTACTCAAGATGAACATATCTATACTCTATACCTCAGCAATTTTCATGCCATTGCACCAGAATTTTCCAAATTGGAGCCCAAGCTTTATAATTCTATCAGATGCTTCAGATATGCACAAATGTCCATGGCAGCCCTATTTGTAATACTGAAAAAGTAGAAAAAACCATAATGTCTATCAAAAGCACAAAGGATACATTGAGGGCCAGTCACACATTAGAGCGCTGAGAATTAAAACATGAAATCACTGCTACATGCAGCAATATGGGTAAATCCCACATACCCAGTGCTGAGTGAAAGAAGCAAGACATTGAGTCCATTTTTATAACAGTCAGAAAAAATCACCACCAGTGGTGAACACACTAGTGTTCATTTTGCCATTGTTACCTTGGTTATATAATTGATTTTCAGTAGGGTCTACTTCACAACGAAAATGGCTTTTTAAAAGACTAGAGAACTAAGGTCAATAGATATGATATATATTCTCAAAGCACTTGAAGGAAAAATCTGGCTTCATCTTCACCCTATTTCTAATTCTGACCTTAGAATATGAGGCCAGAAGCCAAAGGCAAACAAGTCTTTCCAAGAGCTTCTGTAACTGCTCTAATTCAAATCAGCTCAAGAGTTCGGATTCTACTTGTGAGAAGTACTTAGAATTGAACTTTGGAGTTCCAAATTCCACGTGATCCACTTCCTAAAGACTTTCTACCTGATGAATAAATTGCATGCCAAGAAAGCGTCAAAATTCTATCAAGTTTAATTATGCAATTTCTGTCTATAAATGACATACCTCCTGTACCCGGTGAGACCCACCCATGCACTAATAGGATGTGACAGCCGCATCAGCAACAAAGCCTCCCCCGCCTTCAGTTCTCCTCAAAGGTGAGACCTGCTGCTTGGGAGGCTCTGACAGTGAAATGCAGTGGGATCCCAAACCAGGGACAGGAAGGGATGACCACCCAGGCTAGCCTAACGACTATCCTGTGCTACTGAGTCACCAGGAGCGATGTGAGGGGGTGAAGGAGTGGAACTCAGCACCTTTGCACCTTTTGTACCAAATATTCTGTTGGCATTTTTTGTAAGGTAAAAAGCTTTAAAACTTTATTTTATTTTTGATAAGATTACATACAGTATATTTCTGTCCATTAGCCAGGAAACCATTGCCTCCCCTCCATAAACTTCCTGTGCTGAGGATTCCTTACATTGAGGATCTCCTATTGCTACCGAGGAGAAAACAACCCTTCACTCTAGATTCTCACTCTTTTCCCCTTTTTGACTAAAAAGAAAATGATACTTATTTATCACAGATATGATACGATATTGACTCTTCATAGAAATAAAAATCTTACAATTATGGCTGTAAGTGTATTCTTTTCCAATGTAGTTGGATCAGAAGAAATATATATTAAGCCAGAAATAACCACCAAGAATACCCCCAACTTCTCTGAACCACACATTTTAATACCTTGTTCAATTTCTATTACCTTGAGTACAGAGGAAGATGCTGGAAAAAATAGTCTCATCAGCATATGCAGCCTGGGATAGAGTAATAGACCTGAGATATTTACCTCGTTTATTTCTAGTATTCTCCAAATAACTCTTCTATATAGTACAAAAGTACAAACTGTAGTCAAGGCTACATTATTTCATTGGTGCAAATTCTTCTAAAAGCATTTTGCTAACAATTCTTTTGAAACTGCTTTAGTGTACAAAGAGGACCTTTTGAATGTGAGTATTGGGGCAAATTCTTGTGGTTTTTATGGACCTGGTTTTACGAATATGGTTCAAAGAAAGGGCATGTTCTTTGCTTTGTTTAATACACTGATATGCAAAAAGAAAGGAAAAAATGTCAATAACAAAGGAAAAACCAAGGACTGGAAAGTTCTCCAAACCTCTCAGTCTCAAAGTGCGGCAGCTGAATGGCAGCCACTGGACCTTTTAGAAATATAAATTCTAAATTCACCCCATACCCATCAAGCCAGAATCTCTAAATGTCCTCAGGAACTTTAAAGTCCAGCTCCATTATCACTTTCTTTTCTTTCTGTAAAAATAGCCACTAACACTTTTGGATTTCTTGCTAATCATTATTTTCATATTTGTGTGAACAGATTCTTTTCTCTTCATTCTACAGAGTGTAATTTCACATTAGTACAAAATAACCTCGTCCTCTCTTCCTGTGTGTCATTAGGCTACCCAGTGTGAACCAGGTTACTTCAGCAACTCACTGATCTGGTCTTCCCGTGGCTGAAAGAAGAAAAAAGAAAATTACCCACACAATTTTCCCTCATGAAGCAGCTTATCACCCATCTTTGTTTAATTATTTCTTTTTATGGAAGCTCTTATGAGGCAAAATAGGAGTCCCTGAGTCTCTGTGAGATGTTCCGTATTTCTAAATGGTTGGGGTCTCCTGGCCACTGAGAGGATTGGTGGAAGGGGAGGGAGGGAGCCGGGTGTTGGTATTGAGGTCCAGAGAGGAGAAAGGTATCTTGATGCAGAAACCAAACTAAAAGAGGGCCTGTATAACTCTATTCAAGATGTACTTTGTCTTCATGAAAACATTTTGGGGTGCTTTGGGGGGATAAATTTAATAAATGAAGAAATATTACATGGCAATAGATGATCTTTCTCTCTCTCTCTTTCCCTCCCTCTCTCCCAACTAGTATTTCTGTCTTTATTCCATTTCATCACAGAGCCATCAGCTACTGGATAGAAGACTGATTTCAATAAGGAGGATTACAATGTCAAGAAAGAATTCACAAAAAATTCTAACTTTCCTCAAACATTTCTGATGACTGTAAGAAGAAAAGGCGATCCAAAACATTCATGAAACCAGAAACTGCTTTAGGAAACCCTAGATGATTCCCCCACATTATGCTAGTGGATTTGTTTTCAACCAGTAGTATGTGCATGACCTAGGAGTCAGACGGGCAGGGTTTCATTACCAGCTCTGTCAGAGGAATGATGAAACGAACTTAGACAAGAGTCTTGGCCCACAGAGCCCTTGGCTCCTCATCTACAAAATAATGGGCAAGTTGCAAAGGCCCACGGTGGTTCTAGCTTCATTTTGCCTTGCTTTGCCTCACTTTGCTTTGCTTCTTCTCTCTTCTCTTCCTCTTCCTCCTTCTGTCCTCTCCCTTCCCCTCCCCTCCCCTCCCTCCTCCTCACTCTCCTGTCCTCTCTTTTTCCCTCCTCTCCCCTTCTTGCCTCCCCTCCCCTCCTCTCCTCTCTTCTTTTCTTTCCTCCTTCCTTTCTTTATCTATGGTACTGGGGCTCAGACCTAAAGCCTCATATATGTTAGGCAAGTGCTCTACCACTGAGTCATATGCTCAGTGCAGTTCCAGATTCCTAAGAATCTACAAAACATCCAATTGCTATTAGGGTATCTGTGGATAACACAAATGATCATGGATGGGTGAGTGGATAAACAAATGCAGTTCAGTCAAAAAAGGAAGGAAGTACTAACACAAGCTAAAACATGAGTGAATACTGAAAGCAGTATGCTGAGTGAAAGCAGTTTATCTTCTAAAAAATTCTTACCAAAATTCCATCCCAAGACAGAGAAAATCTATAAAGAGATCATCTAGAGCTGGAGGCATGGGAAGTTGGGACATAAAGAAAGGACAGGAAAATCTATCAGATTTCAGAAAAATGTTTAAAAATTGACTATGGTAATGGTCGTACAGATCTCTGAGTACCGAAAACCACTGACTTGTGGACTTTTATTGAACAGTGGTGTGGTGTGTGAATTATATCTCAAGAATGCTATAGAAAGAGTCCATAAAAGTCAAATTTTCCTAAGTTGTTAAATTTCTGATGGAAAACAAAACCCATGGAGTTATACAAACAATATCTTTATGAAACTGATAGAATCATTTCTTTATGTAAAGCAAGTATCACAAGTATCATGAGGTTAGCATCATGTCCACAAAATAAAATATAGTGGGAAAATCGACCCCAGGTCTTTGGGCCTAGAAAGAGAATGATGCCAACAGAATTTGAGTGGAAAAGGAGAAAAATGAGTCACTCCAGAATGAGGAGCCCCCAGGGTTGGAGGATGAATCCAGCAGCAAGGGAAGACAGGGAGATGAGAGGCACAAGCCGGGCAGGTAACCTGGAAACATGGGGGAGAGGGCCAGGGCATCCTGGGAGAAAGGGCAGGAAGCAGTGACTGGAGCAATTACCAGATCACCCACCTGTCCCTGCCACCGTGTCCCAGCCACCTGCTGGCTGACGGGCTTTTTCAGGTCATAGGGTCACAGCTGGCACTCAGCAAGATGCTCTCAGCTCACAGCAAGATCTGAAAAGTGGTAAGTCAAAAAGCAGTACCCAGCAGAAATGCATGCTTCCTTTGAGGACAAGTATATGAAATGGTGCTGCCCCGCTGGGCTACCATGATTCTCAGTAGGTATGGAGCCGGATGGTAATGTGAAAACAGCCCTCCCCCACACTCCCGAAAGGCCCAGGGACAACCAGTGGACCCATAAACACTAGCAGAACATGACTCCCAGGGTTTTCAGGGGAAGGGTGACAGGGGTTGAGGGGAGTTGCCAGGCTGGCCAAAACCACTGGTCTTTAGGCTAACAAAGGAGAACTCTGGAGGCTCCCTAATCTGGTCAGCTGAAGGCAGTCCGGGACCAAGTGGGATCAGCTAAGAACTTGTTAGAATGTAAATTCCTACTGAATCAGAAATTCTGGTTGTGGGACCCAGCAAACTGAAAGCACTGAGGTTAAAAAACCACTGGTTGTGTCACGCCCTACCTCAGTGACCCTCGCACCGAGCACCTGAGAACTGAAGCCTGTGATCTCTGTCAGGAATGCTGGGGTGGGGGCAGGGTTGGTAGAAACTGTGTCTGTCACAGAGAGAAATACACAAGGGATATCCACCAAGGACAAAAACCACCTGAGCTTTTCTAGAGGTCCATTCAGGCATGCAGGACCCTCTGGTGACTCACATTGTGAGTAGGATTCAGAGGTGAACTGAGTTCTCAGCAAAACACACTCTTACTGCCTCAGCATCCCCCTCCCACCCCATATTTTCCACAAGGTAAGAATTCCCCAAGAGTCCCTGACACCTGAACAGTACTCTTCAGTCTATGAAGTCCACCCACAGACGTGCTTATCTATTGCACAAAATGTAAGGCTCAAATTGGACAGGATTCTCCCAGCGCCCAACTGGTTTGCCAGCAGAGGCATTGTCCTCAGTGGAACCTCAGCTTGGCACTAAGGCTGTCCTCAGCAACACAGGATGTCATGAAAGAGATAAGATAGGGTAAGGAATCTTGCAGGTCCCCAGACATCTAGAGACATCCAAGATTTATACTGGATACCCCAAGGACTCTGTCCAATGAGGTGCAAGAGAGCCAGAGAATTTGACCACTGAGGTTTATTAACGTCTTCCTGCCTGATGTCCCCGCCTTCTTTCAATCCGTATGAAAAGGCCCACTTCCTTTGGTCCCTACAGATGACCTGATTGTCACCCTTACCTGCCTGCACTCAGGTATCAAACTGTGGGCCTTGGTACTTTCACGAAAGCCTGTCAAGTGGCCTCTGGTTTGTTGTTCCTTACATCTGGTGCCAAAACCTGGCAGATAGAAGAAAAGTTTCCTTTCTGGGAGATCTCAAGTACTCTCCTGGGCCTCCTCCTCTTTGGTTGACACTGGTCCTTCAGACCTGGGCTTCTATAGCTGCTGCTGCTTCTGCCATGCCAGATCTCTCTGGGTGTTTCAGATTGGGTACGAACCTCCCTCTGTCTCCCTCCTCTTTCTTCCCTTTCGCTCCCCATTTATTTTCCCCCATAAAGTCAGAGAGAGGCTTGCCCTGATTTTCATGCTTTTTAAACTCCAGCACTGGTCTCGAAAAGCACTCGCAGTAAGACCACTTCCCTTTAGCACCTGCAAAGATGCTTGCCTTGCTTAGTCACTCATGTTTCACAGATTTGAGTCCTGGCTGGAGATGTCCACCACAAGACTCACTTACACCTCTATTTGTATTCCAGCGGGGAACTGTCCATCCTCAATCTCCGACTCATCCCCTCTGGTTTACCTCCTGCAGAATCTCAAACTCCTCCGTTTCTATCCTGACCTCCTTACCTAAAACCTAAATGACTTTTTTTCTGTAACACGGGGTGACCACACTGTGAGATGGACAATAAATCTTGGTGGCCCTTCCATTGTACATTTGATATTTCCATCTTATGCGATCTGGGTAATTACTGCCATAAGCTAAAGAAGTGGCTTGAAGTAGCTTATGCCTGGGCTTGCCTTACACTCAGAAGAATTACTGCTCTGTGTTCTTCATGCAATCCCTCCCCAAATCTCCTCCATACCCTTTGTCTACATCCCCTCTACTTCTCTCCCATGATGATTCCTCCTTGATCAAGGATCCCACTAACCTCACTTTCCCTTGGCCTGCTCTTGCCCCCTGCCCCTGCCACAACTGAGCAACTTCCTGTGCCCCCTGCCCCTCTGATGACACTCCTGACATAGCCAGTACAGCTGAGCCATTCCCTCAGAAGAGCCTCTGGTCAATTTAATCCTGCCTTATCTATCATCTATCTATCATCATCTATCCATTGCTTCCCTCTGAATCAAACCCTCCTCCTTACATTTCAACTCTATCTCATACTCAATCCAGACTGCAGTTTGGTGCTCCTTCCTCAAGCCCTACTCCCCAGTTTCCTCTTAGGGAGGTGGCAGAAGCCAAGGGAATTGTTTGGGTTCAAGTTCCCTTCTCCCTGTCCACATTAGTCTACATCTAGGTTCCTCTCTTACGGACTCCACCAAATATATCCAGGCATTTCAACACCTTTCACAGTCTTATCAACTCACCTGGGATGAACTAAATCTCCTTCTTTCTTCTGTCTTCTTGCCCTAGGAATGAGAATGTGTCTGGCCTTTGGCCCAGGTGCCACCGATGACGCCAGGTACCTCGAGGTAAATCTTTGGGAGCGAGCTGTGGCCATCCCCTGGGACAACCCAAACTCCTAAGAAGCCATAACTGTATGGTCATTTGCTTGGTTGAAGGGCTGTGCAAGGCAGCACACAGGGCAATTAATTAAGACAGACTTAAGGAAACCACCCAGATTAAAGATGAAAGTCCGGCTCAGTTTATGGCCACCTGGCTGCTGCCCTCAGCATTACATGGCCCAAGACCTGGAAGACCCAGGAGGTCAACTGATTTTAAAGATGCATTTTATGACAAACTGCCCCCAATATTTGGGAAAAGTTGCAGAAACTGGAGACATGCCCTCAAATTTGGCATTCAAAGCTTTAATACAAGGAAAATGTTGCCTACAAACAGTGCCTTTTTGAGTTCCAGCTGGTTGCCTCTGTCACAAGAAACCCACAGCTGTAGGTTGGGTCAAAGCCCCAGTCAAACACCAAGGGTGCCACCAGTGCTCCCCAACACTGGAGTACACCTTCAGGGTCAGGCTTCAAATGCAGCCAGTCTGGCCACTTGGCTAAGGAATACTTGCATCTTAGGTTCCTTCAAATCCATGACCTACCTGAAAGGGGCCGTCTCTGGAAGCTGGACTGCCCTGTGTTGGTGTCTACCACCAGAGTCAGCTCTCAGGGTCCCCCAGTGACTCTCTCCCAGATTTTCCTGGACTAGTGATATATGACTGATGCTGCCCAAAAGTTCCAGAGGCCTCCTGGATCATCCAGACACCTAGCTTTGGATAGCTATTGCAGTGGAGGGTAAATCCGTATCTTCTGTGATGGACAGTGGTGCAAATCAGTTTCCTTGGCTTCACCTTCTATGGGAGGTATTGATGGCAAAGTCTCCAAGCCTTTTGAAACTTCTCTACTTTGGTGCCAGTTAGGTCCATGAGATTTTTTTCCCCATTCCTTTCCAGTCACTGCTACCTGCCCCGCCAAATTATCTGCCATCCTTACCTTTCTCAGCATTCATCCTGTTTCTCTAACCACTCTCTTCTCTTCATCTCTGGCCTCACCCAAAGCCCCTAATCCTAAGGTTGAGGATACCTCTGCCCCTTCCCTGGATCTCAGTCAAGCACCTCTCACCATCCCATTAAAGCCAGATCACCCCTATCCCTCAATATTCAGTCCATCAGTATCCAGTCCCCCATCAGGCTCTGAGAGGACTGAAGCCAGTATCTCTCACCTACTCCAACCTGTTCTCCTGGTCCTATCAGCTCTCCATGTAGCACTCCCCTTCTCCCTGTTCTCCCTGAAAGGTGGCACACACAGATTGCCATCACTTCACATCGTCAACCAGATAGTCCTTCCTCCCCTTCCTAAAGTGCCCAACCCATACACCCTTTTATTATCTATCCCCCTGTCTGCTACCCACACGCAGTCCTAGATGTGAAAGGTACTCTCTTCACCATTCCCTGACATCCCCCCTCACGGCATCGCTTCACCATTATCTGGACAGACCGTGACACTCACCAGTCCCAACGGCTGCCCTGAACTGTCTTCCTACAGAGCTTCAGAGCCAGCCTCCACAATCTTGGATGGGCCCTTGTCTGTGCTTTGTTCTCCTTCCACCGGCCCATTTCCCACCTCGTACAGTATGGAGACGGTCTCCTTCTCCGAGGCCCCTCTTACAGCTCTTCCCGACAGGGTACCCTCCTAGTCTTACAACACGCAGACACAAAGGGCTACTGCGTGTCCGCAGCCAAGGCTCAAATCTCCCCGTCTGCCAGCTGTCGGGTGCTGTTCTGTGGAGCACATTCAAGCCCCTCCTCATGACTGTTTCCGATTTTCTCCAATTCCCATCCCCACTACAAAGTGCCAACTTCTCTCTTCTTGCACTGGTGGGGTACTGGGTTCCTGGCTTTGCCCTCCTTATCCAAATCTTCTACAAGCTTACAAAAGAGGACCCAGTTGAGCCTTTAGATCATAAGACCTTTCCTCGCTCTTCCTTTGAAAACCTAAAAGAAGCTCAAAACCAGCTCCAGCCCTGGCTTTGCCAAACTGTGCTCAGCCTGTCTGTCTATATACCGTAGAGCACGGCAGCTGCACTGTCACGATTCTGGCCCAGGGGCCAAGCCCACGCCTAGCTGCTTTCCTATCCAAACGACCTGACCCTACTGTCTCAGGTCAGCCAGGCCACCTTTGAACAGCTGCTGTTGCAGCTCTAACGCTCACAGAAGCTCCGAAAATTACTAGACGTGCACCTCCCACACCGCACTCCTCCCATACCCTGCAGGGTCTCGTTTCCTCAGCACATCTCTCATCATATTCTGTTTCTCGCGTCTTACAGTTATACATACTCTTCATAGAAGCCCCTACAGTAACTGTTGCCTTCGGGCCTGACTTTGATCCCGCCTTTTATCTCATACCAACTCTGTCTCCTTCTAAGATGTCAAATCTACATGACTGTCTCTCTCATCTACTTGACCACTCTACCTACCCCGATCACATTTGGCTTAGCCTGTAAGGCTCCCGACACATTGATGCCTAAGACAATGTCTCACGTGTTACAGAAGCTGCAGCCGTTGCGTCATCCACTACCTCAGGCTGGACTGACTGCTCTGACCCACGCTCGCACACTGGCCAAGGGTTTGCGGGTTAACATCTACACAGATCCCAAGAATGCATATCACGTACTGCTCAGCCGTGCTGCCACGTGGACACAGAGAGCATTTCTCAGCTCTTGGGGACCCTTAATCACTAACGCCCCATACATTAAGGCCCTTCTCCATTCAGTTACTCTTCCAACATGGGCAGCTGCAGAGGACACAGAAGACTCAGATCCCATAACCATCAAAAATGCCTTTGCAGATAAAACTGCAAAGGTGCAGCTAATCTCTCCCACCAAATTACAAGAGGCCAATACTTTGCCCTTTGCTGCTTCACCCCCACCTACTCCCTCTCTGAGGGTCAATAATACCAAAACTATCTCACAAAGGATGAGTGGTTCCAAAATCTAGGAGATTCCTCCTCCCAGCATCAAAAGCTCACACTATCCTTTCCTCTCTCCATGATAATTTCATGTAGGTTATAAACACCTAACCTGTCTACTTGAATGTCTTATCTGCTTTCCTTCCAGGAAAACCCTCCTTAAGACTATTACAGGGAAAACCAAGAAACCAACTCCCTCCTGTGAGCTCGAAGCAACCACGTGGGCTGGAAGGAGAACGAAGAAGCCTACCCCCTTCTGTGAGCCAGCTGGCCCATGGGCTGAGAGACAAGAAGAACTAAGCACGCACACACACATACACACCTGCCCACCATAAGCAATCAGCTGATTCAGAGGAACACAGGCTGAGGTGATAGCTACTGAAATGAAGAAACAAAAAACAATTTAATGCTTGTATAGTTTGATTGACTTTGCAGCCTAAAGCCAGTAGACTGAGCATCTATTTAGAGGATAATAATGTGCAATATAGCAACTATGGGGGATTTCCTTCTGTCTTTTTTTTGAAGTCCAATATTTTTCTCAGTGTTTTGTTTGGTTCTGTTTTATCACTTTGTTTTATTCCTTTTAAAATTAAAAAAATTAAAGAAAATAAAAAAGATATCTTTTTCTCAAACACCAAGCACAAGGCTTCTCCCTCACTTCATCCACATGTTGTGGGTACAAAAGTTATGGGCTGAAACCTTCACTGGATAGTTAGAGGTTTTTCCTACCAGTTCAGAAAAAGCCTCAGCAGTCACTAATTCTCTCCTTACTGATATAATTCCCGAATTTGGCCTATCTCCATGTAGTCAGATAATGGCCCATCATTTATCAGTCAAATTATCCAAGAGGTGCCTAAATCCAGTGGAATTCACATACTTTGCATGAACCTCAGTCCTCAGATGAAGTAAAAACAGTTAACAGTTGACTAAAAGCCCATTTATTAAACGAACACTCCAGCTGCATAAAGACTGGGTCTCACTCTTCCCATTGCTCTTTTTTTTAAAATTTTATTTAAAGAAAAAAACAAAACAAAACAGAATAAAGGGTAGCAACAATACAAAATTCCAAGGAAAAAAGGAAAAGAACAACAACAACAAAACCTAAGAAATTATTACTTGAAAATTACATACTGACTTCTTGGAAATAGTTGTTCAAATTACAAAGTTAAAACATGTAAAGTAGACATTCAAACAGTGAGACTATTAACAGTTCTGCTCCACGATCTGATAAAAACATCAATATGGTCATCCATCTTATCCACTCAAATATACATGCAATTATATCAAAAAGGTAAAATTAAACACAACAAAACAGAACAAAGTGGATCACAAGAAAGCAATGTAAGAGACATAAATTTCAAAACTAGACAATCGGAGATATTCACTCTCTATCGTATTGACTCTTGTTTTCTTCCAAATAGTTGCCCATATTGTCACATACAGAGAATTCACATGGAGCAACATAGTATGGCATTGATCTGAGCAGGACGAGGAGGGCGTTTCAGGTCTTCAAGACCAGACAATAGGGAAGCCAAGAATGGCTGTCATAGTGTCTCTCATTCTCCTCAAAACAGCTGTCCATACCTTCATGTGTGTTGAACTTAAACAAAACAAAACAAGCTAACATCACTTTGAACAAAGAATGATAGTTTTGCTGGATTTCACATCATGACATTACAGAGTCAGCACTGGGTACTTTAGTGTCTCTTTTTCTTCAAAGTAGTTATTCATTTCAACATGAGTTATATAGTTGGTTCTCGTAAACTGTTTATAAACTCTACACATGCATGAGTCTCTACATGTATATCTATCATTTCTGTATTAGCAGGAAAAACAAAACAAAGCAAGACAAAACAAAACAATTCCTAGAAAAGCATGAAGCAAAAAAGTCATACAAAACCACAATACAAGGTGATCTACAATGGTTACCATGATGTTTCAGCGGCATATAACAACATTAATAAAAACAAAGCATTGGAGACATTATAAAACTTCAAAAGCAAGTAATAATCAAACCAGAGTGGGTATCTTAGTGAATCTTGTCATCTTCAGTGTAGTTGCCTATACACTTAGACTTGATGCT
>PVJX010031446.1:0-21214 GCA_004027295.1 Dolichotis patagonum
TAAGGTATGGACAGCTGTTTTGAGGAGAATGAGAGACACTATGACAGCCATTCTTGGCTTCCCTAATGTCTGGTCTTGAAGACCTGTAATGCCCTCCTCGTCCTGCTCAGATCAATTCCATACTAGGTTATTTCATGTGAATTCCCTATATGTGACAATATGGACAACTATTTGGAAGAAAACAAGAGTCAATATGATACAGAGTGAATATCTCCGATTGTTTAGTTTTGAAATTTTTGTCTCTTAGATTGCTTTCTTGTGATCCACTTTGTTCTGTTTTGTTGTGTTTAATTTCTCCCTTTTGATATAATTGCATGTATATTTGAGTGGGTAAGATGGATGACCATATTGCTGTTTTAGTCAGATCGTGGAGCAGAACTGTTAACAGTCTCACTGTTTGAATGTCTACTTTATATCTTTTAACTTTGTAATTTGAACAACTATTTCCAAGAAGTCAGTATGTCGTTTGTCAAGTAATAACTTCTTAGGTTTTTTTGTTGTTGTTCTTTTCCTTTTTTCCTTGGAATACTGTATTGTCGCTGCCCTTTACTCTGTTTTGTTTTGTTTTGTTCTCTTTAAATAAAATTATTTTTAAAAAAAAATCCATATACCCATCATCTAGATTTAATGTGCTTTCTATCATTTTTAGATTTTTTCTGTATGCGTTACAGAAATGAAGTTCCTCCCTTTCCCACCAATTAGAGAGACTTGGGATCTGGAAAAAATCGCAGAGGTTCTTCATCACCATAGGTTTTTTTTTTTTTTTTTTTGAAAGAGAATAAAACAAAAGAGGGCAGTACAGAGCAGATCAGAACAGGACAACATAGGCAACACAGTACTTTACATTAAGACAATTGGACATCAACAGTAGCTAACACCATATCACTTACTCTGCTATAGTTGAGCATAGTTTCAAATACAATAATATCAAACATAACACAATAGTATAAAGCCATGCATATGGTGAAAGAATTACAGGGCTTTCTGAACCGAATAACAGAAAATGATCAATGGGTACAATAATATCTCATTTTTGATAGAGAAATTTTGTTTAAACTATCACACATATTCAAATCCCAATAAGACACAATGTGATAGATAGAACCAATGGTAGTAGAACAAAAGAAGCATGGTAGGACTTCTAAGAAGGATAATATTAAATCAGCAATAGCTGTCATAATATTTTGTTTTCTTCAAAACAGCTGTTCATATCATCACGCATGATATAGTCAAACAAAACAGGATAAAACCATTCCAACTGATGAGTGAAAACTTTGAAATACTTCAAAGCTATGAGATGGGGACTCATGCTTACCATATAGTCTTATATACTCTTATCAAATCTCATACTAGGGAGACTATATAGTATTTACCCTTGTGAGTTTGGTTTATTTCGCTTAAGAGAATGGTCTCAAGTCGTGTCCATTTATTTATAAATATCTTGATGTGATCGTTCTTTATAGCTGAGTAGTACTCCATTGTATAAGTACTCCATTCCTCAGTTGATGGGTACTTAGGTTGTTTCCAAGATCTGGCTATTACAAATTGTGCTGCTATAAACATGGGTGCACATATATCACTGTGGTATGATGTTTTCAGTTCTTCTGGGAATATGCCTAGAAGCTGAATAACTGGGTCAAATGGGACTTCCATACCCAGCTTTTTGAGGAATCTCCAGACTGACCTCCACAGTGGTTGCACCAGTCGACACTCCCACCAACAGTGCAGAAGAGTTCCTTTTTCCCCACAGGCTCTCCAACACTTGTTGTTGGTGGTGTTTTCTATCTTGGCCATTCTTTCTGGAGTGAGATGGAATGTCAGTGGGGTTTTAATTTGCATTTCTCTCATGACTAATGATGATGAACATTTTTTCATGTATTTATTTGTCCAACCATGCTATGTTATTTTATATGCCTATGTAATATCCACTATTATTTTTATAATTTCAAGCTTTAATACTTAAGTGTAGATAGCATCCTATAACTTATTTTTAAGTGCCTATTAACTATGTCACCTTTTAAATTTACCAACAATTTAATTATTCATATTCCTGATGATAGATATTCTAACTATTTCAATTTTTCACCAGTATAAGAAATGCTATAGGGTATTTTTTTCATGCAATAGCTACAATCATATGAGATAGCAGGTATCTGAAACTATGATTTCTTGGTCTTCAGATATGTACATGTCCAATTTTACTCATTATTAATAAATAACTCAGCAAGATGGTTGATTCAGTTTGTACTAACAGTGCACATGAGCTCTCATTTTCCCAAATCCACTTTCATCAGTACTTGTATTATTAAAACATTCTTTCATTTTTCGTTAAAGATAACAGGTGAAAATTTAACTTGCCCTTCCCTAGTTACTAAATGTTGAGTATCTTTCCATGTATTAAATCATCTTTCAGGGCTTCCTCCTCTTACATTCATAATTCGATACTTTCTCCATTTTTTTTATTGAGTCAGGTTTAATTTTTCTCAAAGATTTGAGGGAGAACTTTATATATTCTAGATGTCTGTCAGTTACATGGGCTGTAAAGTATCTTCTCACCTGCTTGGCCATGGATTTAACTTAATGATGCCTTTTTTTACAGAGAAATTTCTCCTTTTTAATATTAATTCTTTATTTTCTCATTAGTTGTTTACTCATTAAAATCATTTGGAAAATGAAATAGGTTTCATTGTTTTATTTATCTTGTATTTTTTTTTCTTTCTTTAATTTTTTTAAAAAATCACTTGGAAAATTTTTTAAACTACTAATACCTAACACTAGCTATAGTGTGAGAAACCAGACAGATAAGAGGATGCAAACCCAAAAGGGACACATAGGAATTTGAGGGATGAGAAAATCTTTAATTTGTTTGTTGTAAAGATCACACAGGTATACACACTTATGCCACAATACGTCAAATTGCATATAGTTAAATGGGTAACTTTTATGTAAATTATAGCTCAACACAGTTGATTTGAAAAATGCAGAGGTCTGGAACTTACCAAGACAATTTTAGTTAAGTATCTCTAAGGGTGAAATTCAGAATCTCTGCTTTTAAAAGGTACCTCTATGTGTGTGTATACATGCTTGCACACACACCTCTATCTCTCTCTCTATACATATCTCACATGGAACTTTCTTTAGTTAAAAAGAAGAGTCTTTAAGAACATAATATTAAATGAAATAAATTAGACATGCAACCTTAGATATCATCTGATTTCCCTTACATGAGAAATTCAGGTATAAATAAATAAAAGAGCAAGATAAAAGATAACAAGAAACAGGGAAATAAAACTTTTGCAAAAGGGAAGAGAACCCAGAAATAGGGGTGTTAAAAAAAAAACTAGGATGTGTTACATAAGTGTACCAACTCCCCACAATGAATGCAACTGTTACGTACTGCAGGCAGGTACTAGTAAAAAATAAAAATTAAGAAAAACAACGAAATTCTGCCATTTGCAGGAAAATGGATAGAATGGGAAGACATTACATCAACTGACGTAAGCCAGACATCAAGATAAATATTGCCTGTGCTAGCACATATGAGGAAGCTAAAAAGTAGTCAACCTGAATGCAGAATAATGATTTTCAGACTGAGAAGCAAGGCAGCAGGTTATACAAGGAGACTGGATAAAACATACCAAAACACAGTTAGAAGAAATATTTCTGAGCTAGGCATGGTGGCCCACACCTGTAATCCCAGCACATGGGAGGCTGAGGCAGTTCAAGGCCAGCCTAGGCTACAAAGTGAGTTCAAGGCCAGCCTCAACTGCATTGTGAAACTGTCTCAAAAAGAGAGAGAGAGAGAGAGAGAGAGAGAGAGAGAGAGAGAGAGAGAGAGAAAATAGTTCCTGTGCTCTACAGCACACTGGAGTGTCTATAGTTCACAGTAACCTATTATATATTTTATGAAGCTCTAGAAGAAAGGAATTCAAACATTAAAAAAATGATAAGGAGAGGGAAATGACACTTACCCTGATTTGACTGGTACACACTGTATGCATGTGTTGAAATATCACTGTACCCTATTAACGTATGCAATGAATGTGTGTTAATAAAAAAACAGTAATGATAAATAAAAGTGCCCACAGATGTTTAGAATGTGCAGCCAGGGTTGACAGCTGCTGTTCCAGACTTTTTTTTAGCATTGCTAATCTTATCACGGATTATGTTTGCATGTAAGAAAATCTAGTGTTGCAGGAAATTCAATTATGTCAACACTTCTTTACTAATCAATCCTTCTCCACTGATTTATAAAGACAACTTTGCCATGTTCTCTACATCAGGTTGCTGTGACTCCTCCTTGTGACAATAGTCTTATTGGATACTGGGCCTACCTTACCCTACTATGACCTTATCCCAACAAATTACATGTGCCAAAACCCTAATGCCAGGTCTAGTCACATTCTGAAGTTCTAGGAAAGATAGGAATTTGGGGGAACATATGCAGTATACCCACCCCTCAATGCTGGATTCTGCCACATGACTTGCTTGGCAATATCTGTGAGTCAGTTCTGTATGTCCCTGGACCTTAAGGAGACATGCTTGCATCTGCTCTGTATTTTCCCAGGAAAAGCAGCACTCTGGGGTCCAAGCCAGATGACAGACACTGGGAACAGAACAACCTGCCTATCTGCTAACTTTCACTGCGTGTAGTTGAGAACAGCTGACCCTCAGTGATCCACAGGTGCACCAGGAAGCCCAGCTGTAAACAGAGTTGGTCCAGCCAATTTCAGACAGTGGAAAAAATCCATCCTGTTGTCTGCCGCTAAGGTTTTGGGTTGTTTTTTATGCAGCAATGGCCTACTAACAACTGCACTTGGTACAAGACCCACAGTGAACCGGTCAATCCACCACAAAATGACTTTAGATTCACTGTTGTCTTAGGCTGAAAGGCACCACCCATCATCTGCCATCAAGTACATTGAGCTGGCAAATGCTAACCTAAGTTTAAACTTACATGCCTGCTCCAGGAAGCCTCCCATGATTCTCTCACACACACTAAGAAATCTATGCCTAGCTCCATTCTGGATAATGATTACTGCTTTGATTTTTAATGTCTATATAATGATAAACCTTTTGATCCTTGGCACCAGCAAAAGATCTGGTCCTTAAAGTTGGCACTAAATGTATCAGATACCAAAGGCTTGGTGGGATGGGGGCAGTAAATGACAGTGAGGAAGACAGTAGACTCATGGATGAGAAATAAAGACTGCAGGAGTCTGCGTCTAGCCTTATCTTACAATGTGGTATGCATATCTGTTTGCTGAACCAAATCCCTAACCACTTTTTCTTTTTTTTATTTTGAGACAGGGTCTCAGTAAGTCACTAAGTTTCCCAGGCTGGGCTGGAACTCATGATTCTCCTGCCTCAGCCTCTTAGAGTACTGGGATACAGGTGTTTTGATCCAAGTGGCTGCTTTTTTGTTCCTTGTGGTACAAAACCTGTCCAGTAATTTAATCACAGGATGAAACCTGGAGATCCGGGCTGGAACAACTTGGGGAAGCTTCAAATAGAGCTCCCGAGGACTCTCAGATGCTGAGAAGTATAACTTTTGAGAGCTCACAGCATTTTCTGTAGCCACAGGAAAGAGATTAAATGAGGAATGCAATGAGTTTAAAGTGGCTCTTACAGAGAACCTTCTGATACCTGAAAAGCGAGAGCAGAGCATGTATCAAGAGATAACAGTGCCTAACTGAAATGAAAAGGACAAGGGTGATGATGATGCTTCAGAGAGGACAAATGGTGAGAAATGACATCAGCATGGTTCTACCTCCCCACATCAGGTACAGTGGTATTCATTCTTCAAATTATATTTTGCTGTGTATGTGCATATGTATGAGTGTGTGTGTGTGGCCATTATAGGGGACTGAATCCAGGAACTTTGCACATCCCCAGCCCACTGTTATTTTTAGATACAGTCTCATTAAATTGCCCAGGCAAAGCTCAAACTTGCAATCTTCCTGCACCAGCCTCCCAGAATGCAGGGATTAGACTGCCACCATGTGCCCCTCACTTTTTGACTGTGCCTTATTTTCTCACTGCCATCCTCAAAAACATACTCTTCTCACCAACTACAGCTGTGTCTGGAATGTAATAATATTTAGTCCATCCTGAAGGCCTACTGGAAAATTAATTAAGAGCCAGCCTGGGCTCCTGGGCTCTCATAGAGTATAGCACTCTGTAGATGAGATATCCTCAGGACTGCTAATCATTAGGAGACCTACTGAGTACCTTGGAATTAAATGATCAAACAGCTCTCATTACCAAGTGCTTCCTGGGACCTTATATTGGTGACCATTTGAGATGCATGTTTTCTGTACTCTCCAGAGTAATGCTTAGCAGTTCCTGACACCCTGGGACCAAGACTCCACTGAGAAGCCTCTGGAGGTTTCCACTGGCTGATCCTGCCCAATGTGGTCCTTCTATTTGGGCCCTCCTGTGTGGAGCCCTCTTCTGTGGTTAGGGAACTGCTCACTTTTTAGGGCTTGAAAGAGGACAAAGACCTCTTCCCATCCTAAGAGCTTATACTGCTAGACAAGCTTTCTGGGCAGTGGTGTAGCCAGGGCCCAGCCCCATGGCCAGATTCTGCCAACAGGATCCACTGATGTTGGCCTGTCACTGGGGGTGGTAAAATCAGCAGAGACTCTTCCTCTCTCTCTCTCTCCCTCTGGTATTGGCTAACAATGAGTGGTATCAGGTGCACCCCAATCACAGGTCTGGCAAGGACACAGACATACAGTAAACCACAGGCATCTGGTGCTCTATAGCAAGCAGTACTTTCTAGAACAATTCAGTTCAATGACTTGCTTTGGGGCATTATAACTGGAAGCTGAGCCATGAGCCTGGTTCTGCAGCTAGCTCTTCCTCCATTGTTAGGTACTTGATGTCCTTCTATAAGAACCATTCCTATTGAGTCACTTAAAAGTCAGTATCCGCTGCTGGTGGACACATTCATTTTACTACTGCAACATGGGTTTAGTGATTAACTAAAGGTCACAGTGCTACCTTGTCTCTCAGCCCACATGTACCTTTCTATACTGTGATTGAAAAATAGTGAATGTTTAATTCAAAAATAATTATCACAGTAAAAGACATATACCCCCTCAAAACACTCTCCTTTCTTCAAACGTACATATCCCATCATTCTTGCCGCTGTCTGAAGCATTTCTGGAGGTCCTCTTTCATGAGTATCTTTACTTGCACCATCATAGCTATCTGGATGTCCTGAACTGATTCAAAACATTTACTTCCCACGGTCATTTTGACTTTGGAAAAGAGATAAAAGCTACACAGTGTCAGATCGAATGAATAAGGTAGAGGAGGACACACTGTGATGTTGTTATGAGCCTGCCATTCCACTGGGCAGCACTTGGCAGCATTCACATTTTTTATCACACCTTCCAAAGATGTGAAACAGGACTTCTAGAAGTGCTTCAGAAAGTGGCAAGAATGACAGGATAAACAGGTTCAAATCACGGGGAGTTTTGTGGGGGGGAAATAACTCAGTTCTACTATCTTGAACCACCCAATGCAACTGTCCCATGACACCCAATGGAACAGTCATGCATGTACGACTGGTGGTTCAGAGCTTCCCAGCAGTAAGTCATGAATTACAGCCCCATCGTGAACATGTTAATGGCAATGTGTCTTTCGCTGCAATAAATTTCAAACATGCCCTGTATATTTCGACTGTGCCTCATGTATGTATCTCTGATCCTGAGGCCAAGGCTTCAGAATCTACATTGATGGTTTGCCAGCTCTTTGTTGTCAGGCTCTGCTATCGGGGATGCAAGGGAAACCATGGGGCCTGAGAAAGGACACACTCCTTCCTTCTGTACCCGCTCTTCTGAGCTTCACTCAGCAGCCCACTTCACCATGGCAGCAGTACCTTTCCTATACCTATACCTATACCTATACCTATACCTATACCTATACCTATACCTATACCTATACCTATAAAAGCAGCTTCCTGTGTCCAGCCTAAGACGCCATCACCAGCCTGCTGTACCTCCTCCTACCAGACATGCGCATTTCAGCTCTGAGCCATCCCTCCTCTGAGCTCCTAAGTTTCCACATTTCCAGCTTCCTCATCAATTTCCAAATCTCTGGGGGTGGATCTGCTTTCAGGAGTTACTTCTCTGTGATACCACAGAGTTCTCTTCTGCTCTAGATAACAACTTTGGTCCTAGTTAGCAACCATTTATGTTAAATTAAATTCTCACTGTTGAAAGAACTGATGTGGTTCCCATATCAGAGAAGGCCCTGGCTGACAGACACCAGCCTTTTAAAAAACTTTGTAAGAATGTTGCATCTGCCACCGGGGAGAAAAGGAATAGAGAAAGAAGAAAGAAAAGTGTGTAGGTGCTACAGTTTGGATGTGGTTTGAATGTCCCAAACACTTCCCGTGTTGAAATTTAAGCCCCGTTGTGAAACATTAAGAGGTTAGAAACTTCAAGTAGGGTCATTTTGATGGAGTTCTCATTCTTGAATCCCGGTAGCTGCATGAGAAGCAGGAGAGAGACCAGACACATATGCATATGTGTTTCTTGCCATGTGATGATGCCCTGAACCACCCTGAGACTGACAGCAAGAAGACTTCACCAGACACAGCTCCTCACAACCCTGTGCTTGAGAACCAAATAAACTTCATTTCTTTACAACTTACCCAGCCTGTGGTATGAGGTTACTATGTAAGCGACAGAAAATAGACCAATGGATCAGGAAATTCAAGATTTCAGGTCTCTAGCTTAGAGGCCCTGGGAATGGCTCAGCAAACAAGGTCATGTGCACATTGGGTGGCTTCTGCAGTGTGCGGAGAACAAAAGGAGAAGGAATCAGCAGTGTTACTCAAAGCCCGCAGGGTCTCTTACACCAGGTCCTAGAGACAGGCAATACCAGGAGAGGGTCAAAGGATAGGACAGGTGTGGCAAAGGAGGAGTTTCTGGGCCTGATGGTGCAACAAGGGCTGGGGGCGGGAAGAGACTATCAGACATGGAAGGAGATGGTGAAATCACTCCTAAATCCATCTTGGTACTTGTGTGCCACAACTGAAAACATGACAAAAGCATTGCTGTTAATAGCTATTGAGCTCTTAGAATGTTCAAGCATTAAGCTAAGCAAATCTGCATGGATTTCCGTATTCATCAATTCCAAGATGCCTTCTCTATTGTAAGGCATCCCATTACTCAAGATGTCACTAGGAAAGACAATTATTTGCCAATTAAACAATCTCCTGTCACTGCCAAGATGCATTCCAGTTTTGAAGATGGCAAAAATGTGAGGGGAGGGGATGCTTCTCAGAGGCAATGAAGCATGCCAGGTCACTCAGCCTTTAGAAGACTCCCTAAGAAGTAGGCACAGTAAGGCTTAAAGAGGCTGACATTGAGTAGCTACCTTCCAAATACCATGGTCACCAAGTAACAAAGCACAGGTCAGACCTCAGCCAGGGAGACTCCGGACCCTATATGGGTGGCAACTGTGCTCTGCAGTCTCTTACATCATTTAGAAATTAACAATCAAACTCACTGAATGTGTGCAGCAGCCACTTAGCTATTCTGAGCTTTTAGATGTACAAAAGATATTAACTACAGTCAGTGAATTGGTCAGAGCCAGAGAATGTCTCTCAGGGGCAAAACTTCCTTCAGTGGCACACAGCACAGGACAACACAGTCTCCTTTGAGTGACACGAGAAGCAGGCACACTAAAGGGAGCACTTCAGACATGAACTGCATGAGTTTCCTGTGGGTGTCACAAGTGCCACTACTTCACGGCATAAAACCACACAGGTCCATTCTGTCTTACTTCTGAGGTCTAGAAACTCAAAACCAATGTCTTTCAGCTGAAGTCAAGGCGTCAGCAGGGTCATGCTTCCTCTAGGGGCTCCAGAGAGGAATCTGTTCCTTCTCTCTTGGTTCCTGGCCTCATCATTCTACTCTCAGCCTCTGCAACCACACTGCCTCCTTGTCTTCTGTTAAATCCATTTCTGCCTCTCTCTCATACAGACCTGTGTGGCCATATTTGGAGCCCAGTGGAGAGATGATCCAAGATGATCCCCTGATCTCAAGATCCTTAGCTTAATCACACCAGCAAAGATCTTTCTTCCCTATAAGGACACTTCACAGGTTCTGGGCTAACCATACAAACCGAAGCTTAAATATGGTACTGGGACCTTCCAAGCCCAGATCCTAAAGCATACATGCACCAAGTATTGAAATGCGAGTCTATATTCAATGTTTTTTCAAACTTGCAATGGAAAATAATTATCTAGAAATGAAAAAGCTACCCCCAACTAGAAAGAATAATTATAATAGAAATTGTAGTTTTGTTTGCTAATGCTGCAAAAAAGTGGTTTGACAAATGGCCTTAGGTCTGGCTGAACTTGTGGAACAGAAGCTTGGGTGGGGACCGATAGAAAACTGGAATCCTTACAAAGAAACATGTGGCAGGAGGCAGGGAAGGGACAGGATCCCTTTTAGTGAGGTAGCAGGCTGGCCTCTTGGCTGATCTTTGAGAGGGCACAGGACAGGAGCAGACGACACCTCACAGACTTGCACTGGGGATGAACCCTGCAGAGGACAGTGCTGGGAAGGCCAAGCAAAAGATGAAGTGGTCGCGAAGAACAAAACTGATAGAGCAAGTCAGCAAGGGTTAAGTCACCTGAGATCTACAAAGGCAGATACAGATTTCCAACTGCCTTAGCTCCAGCTGCCATTAACAAAATACCAAACACAAAGTGGCTTATGCTACACCAACTTATTTTGTCAAATTTCTAGAGGCTGGAGGTCTAAGATCAGGATGCCAGCATGGCTGGGTTTTGGTAAGGCCTCACTCCTGGCTTGCAGGTGGCTGCCTTCCTGGTGTGTCTTAAAATGGTATCACTACTTATAAGGGCACTAATCCCACACTGAAGGAACCATCTATACCAAATTACCTTCCAAAGGTGCCCATTGCACTAGAGCTTAGAGTTTCAACAAATCAATTTGGGGAATACAACTTTGCTCTTAGAAATAAGCTAGATAGTATATCACACTAAAGTGGCAGTCAACTAGCAAGTTGCCGAGTAAACTAAGTCTAGTTCTATTAGGTTAAAGCACTAGACATTTGCAGATTTCCACTTGGCCTGGTCAAGTCATTTTGATGTGAGACTGGCAAGCCAGCTACTGTTGCTCCGAAAGTTCTCACAGGAGAAGTGGCAAAGATGCGCTGATTTCCTAGGGATGCAATCTCATGGGCAGAACTTTCCAACCCACTCCCTCCGAAGAGTTTATAAGATGTAAGGAAGGCACCACAACGCAGCTTCCCAGAGTAGCCAGGGTGGCATGAGAGAAAAGAATGAGGAGTAACTATTTAGAGGGCATGGGGTTTTCTCTGGAGGCAATGAAAATGTTTCAGGACAGATGACAGTGTTGATTACAGAAAATTGTGAATGTCACTAACTTGTTCATTTTAAAATGGTTAATTTTCACCTACCTTGCAAGCATGAGGGCCTGAGTTCAATTCCCATTACCCAAAATAAAATAAAATAGTTACTTTTATGTGATGTCAATATCCCTTCAATAAACAAATATATTTTAAGGAGATCATGAGATATGGAACAGATTTTAGAGCTCTGCCCACTCCAACCTTCTGGTACTTTCCCCCAGATCCTACAGCTTTTCAGACTTCTGTGAACTGGTATTCATTTTCTCATATTGTTCTATGGGACTCTTTTCTTTGATGGGCATCAAAACCCTAGGAAACCTACACCAAAATTCAGATGCCTCTAAATGAAAATCTGACTAAAGATCTAAATATAAAACCAGGCACACTTCATCTGCTGGAAGATAGAATAGGTAAAACTCTAGAAGATGTACGTGTAGGCAAATGCTTTATGAAAAAAAAAAAGCCCAATCACACAGGAAATATTCCAAAGAATCAACAAGTGGGAGAACATCAAACTAAAGAGCTTTTGCACAGCAAAAGAAATCACCAGCAGAGTGAAGAGATCACAGAACAGGAAAAAAAATTTACCAGCTATGCTTCAGATAAAGGACTAACATCTAAAATATATAAAGAACTAAAAAACACCAGATTCCCCCCAAAATTTCACGTCCCAATCAAAAAGTGCGCATCTGAAGTGAACAGATACTTCTCAGGCACAAACAGCAAATAAATATATAAAGAATGTTCAACTTGACTGGTCACTGGAGAAATGCAAATTAAAACAATGCTGAAATTCCATCTCACCTCAGAAATAATGGCTCTCATCAAGAAATTAACCAACAGCAAATGCTGGTGGGGGGGTGAGAAAAAAAGAACACTTCTCCATTATTGGTGGTAGTATAGATTGGTGCAGCCACTGTGAAAGTCAGTGCGAAGATTCCTCCAAAAACTAAATGAGAGGTTCCATTTAATCTGTCTGTTCCTCTTCTAGATATCCTCCCAAAAGAGTTAAACGCATCATACCTTAGTGACGTGTGTATATCCATGTTTATAGTAGCACAATTTATAACACCTCAATCTTGGAAATGGCTCAAATGCCCATCAACAGTTGAAGGGATAAAGAAACTATGGTATTTATATACAATGAAGTACTACTCTGCCATAAAGAAGGATTAACTTGTGTCATTTGTAGGAAAATGAATGCACCTCAGACAAGTTTAAACATAGCACTGTTTCTCTTCTGTGAGAAACCCCAAGCATAAATAGGGACCATAATGAAGGGTAGATATTGGGAAGCAGGAGGAATATGTTTAAATGGAAGGGGAATGAGAAGTGGGGGAGGGAAGAAAGGGAAAAGGAAGAAAAGAGAATGGAAGGGAGGAGATGGAAACAAGCCTTTTGTAAATGGGGAAGGGAGAGGGCCCTGCAGGGAAGGGAAGGGAAAGGAAAGGAAGGGAATGGGGAAAAAGGAATTAAGGTTCAAAGTCGATATGATGAATTTGATCAATATGTATGATAAATATGATAAATACGTACTAACAGAAATAAAGCAAAGAAGTAAAACTTTCAGGTGCCTGCTGTGTGTCATGCCCTGAACTTCTAGGCCATCAGGTGTAGGTAGGGCCCCAGCACCTGCATATACTATTGGGCGCCCCAGGAGATTCTGATGCAACCCAAAGTTTGCAATCCATACAGCCAGACTCTTTTTCCTTTCTCCTCTTGAGACTGTTCCTTCATCAACTGTAGAAAAATTCTTTTTTCCCTCTTTTCTGGGTTCTTCACAGTGAGAAAATTTTGGCCTTCAAGGAGGGGTACATAGTAATTAAATTACAGGGATCCATCCAAGCTCTAATACCTGAATAGAAGTAAATTATGGATAGCTGTCAGTGGCCAGCAGCCTTAGCCAACTGACGTCAGAGTCTTCACGAGAATAACTCCTTTTTAGTGCCCAGGTCTCCCCCTCCAGCGGGAGGTTCAGGTGTCAGTGTTTTTATACAACGCTGAGCAACATCATTGTTCAACATCCCTCCCTTCTGGCTCAAAAATGCTGACTGTAAATGGCAGAATAAGTCTTTAGCTTCTTAACCAAATATAATTATGAAAGTAAATAAGGCATGAACAATGAAAAAACATTAAAAATTCAGATAAAGCTTTATTTTTTTCCTCCTGTATGTTTAGTTATCTGTACATTATGTTTATAGAGCCAAAAAGTGGTCAGATGCAAAGGACATGGGTCTATAATTTAATTCCTATTTACAAAGCCCTTCCAACTTACAAGCTGTAAGGGGGAGTTTTCATAAAGATGATCTCATTTGATCTCCTCAACATCCCCATTCGTTCATTTACCACAAGCTTCTTGCAGACCTACTATGAGCTAGGCACTGTTTTGGTGTGTGCAGGACACAGTGGAGACCAGGTCAGTCCTGAGCATGCCCTTACCCCTGCCTCAGGCCATGTGTCACCCGCTCCAAGGGCATCTGAGAGCTGATAGCACAGGGATAGCGGGACCAGGATGGGCAGAGTCCAGAGGCAAGCTGGGGTTCTACAAAAGGCCACCACTCCCAAATCCTGAACGTTAAGCAGAGGAGAGTCTGACAAGATGCTGCAGGGACAGTGGAGCTCCGCACAGAGAGGACAGGGGTGCAAAGGCTAGGAAAGAGAGAAAGGAGACCCCACACCATGCAGACAGATGAACAGGGGTAAGAAACTGGAGGGATGAGGCTGCAGCTGCAAAGCACTGAGATCTGAGCAGAAGTGCGGGACAGAGTGGAGACAGAGGCAGGAAGATGAAGGACTGGCTGGAGACATGGTTACATCGGGGGTCGGCAAACTGTCTCTATAAAGGGCCCCATAATAAAGAACTTTCCACTTTTCAGTCTCTAACACAACTACCTCTCAGCCCTCAATATCCATGGCAGGTTTAAGTGAACACAGATCAGAAATACTCAAGGGAAAATAAAATTCCAGAAAGTTTAAAAAAAAAAAAAGAAAACCTAAATTTGTGCTTCACTGAGCACCACACTGAATTCACGGGAATGAAGCAATATGCAGGCGTGGCCTGCCATTACCTCCTGCCACCTCACTAGCCCTTGCTTTTTCCCCAGGGTGCACTGTTGCAGGGTGTTCCTCTCATTTCAATACTGTTTTCCCCCAAAACAACACTGGGCATTATATTAATTTTTGCTTCAAAAGATACAGTAGGGCTTATTTTAAGGGAGAATCTTATGTTTTCATAGACAACAATCTACATTTTTTTAAAAATTTATTTTATTTTAAAAGGGAGTATAATTAAACACAACAAAACAGAACAGAACAGGACATAAGAAAGCATAAATTTCAAAGCTAGACAACCAGAGATCTTCACTTCTGTCATACTGTCTCTGTTTTCTTTCAAATGGTTATCCCTATCTTTGCATATGGAGAGCTCATACTAAATAACATAGCCAATCTTTTCACAAGATGTGTAGTTCACTGGCTCCCACTTGCTAGGCAGGGGGGAGGGGGAGGGGGGACACGGGATGGGGGACAGGATGACTTGAGATGTCTGATTCTCAGCCCACACGCAGGCAGGATCACAGTCACCCCCCAGAGACGGGAAGAGTTCCTTGTTCTCCCGGCACCCCAAGTCAACCTCATGGTGCAGGTCCCGATGCGCCAGGGTCTCTCTCCTTCAGGCCACAGAAAGTCTGCCACACCCTCAGCCGCCCCCCAGAAAGGGAAGGAGCTCCTTGTTCTCCCGGCACCCTGAGTCAACCGCATGGTGCAGGTCCCGATGCGCCAGGGTCTCTCTCCTTCAGGCCGCAGAAAGTCTGCCACACTCTCAGCTGCCCCCAGAGAGGGGAGGAGCTCCTTGTTCTCCTGGCACCCCGAGTCAACCGCATGGTGCAGGTGCTGGTGCGCCAGGGTCTCTCTCCTTCAGGCCGCAGAAAGTCTGCCACACCCTCAGCCGCCCCCCAGAGAGGGAAAGAGCTCCTTATTCTTCCGGCACCCCAAGTCAACCGCACGGTGCAGGTCCCGAGGCACCAGGGTCTCTCCCCTGCAGGCCCTCTAAAGTTCGCCATACTCACCTGCTATTTCTTTCTGATGAATTGACCATTCCATTTCCAAAGTTCTGAAATGGCCAACAGACCATAGAAAGAATTTTCTTTAGGCTCCTTTTTGAAACCAGCAGCTACAGCGATCTGCTGGCCTTGCTTCAGGGCCACCCTGTGCCTACTTTAGCAGCAGGGTGGGCAGGAGCCCTAACAATCTACACTTATTCATGTACAAAAACCTGCATTTATTCAAATACAGTCATGTCCTCTTCTTCTGGAACATTGTTGTAACACTCCAAATATCCAGTTCCAGCCTGAATTTTGTACAGTTTCATTTCCTGTAGAACCACTGACTCAAATCGCTCATGTCCAGCAATGAGCGTTTCTTATCCACATAGCCTGCTTGAAGCACACTAGCTACACAGCTGTCAGTGATTTTGTCCCATGAATGCTTCACCCAAGTCACAACCTGTTGCAGGCTGGGCTTCTCAAAGTTCCCAGTCAAACAAGGGTTAATTGACAAGAGTGGCTCCAAAAATAATGACAGTTAAGAATGATGATGACGATCCAGGGCTGGGGCTCAGCAGCATAAGCGCCTGCCTGGCAAGTGCGAGGTCATGAGTTCGATCCCTGGTACCACCAAAAAAAAAAAAAAAAAAAAAAAAAAAAAAAAGAATGACAATCCACAAAAAAGTGCAGGCAGAAAATTCAGAAAGCATTCCTTTCTTTCACACAAGTACACATCCATCCATGACAACACACTGCTTGTTACCAAGTTCACACATTGCTTGTGTGTTATGTCTGTACTCCAACTGGTCATTCAGTAGTTAGGTCTCAAACTCACCTGTTTACACAGGCATTTACCTCTCATCCAAAGGTGCCCCCTTGGGAATTTACAAACACTTAATTATAATTTATATTGTATTTTAAGTATTAATATCAATAATGTCATTTATATTTAATTATATATTAATATTATTTTATAACTTAATACATCCATTTTGTGTTGCAATAGACAAGCTAAACATTTCTGTCTGGCAGACAATCTTAACTGGGACTTATTTTCAGGACAGGGTTTATGTTATGAGCATCCTGAAAATCATGCTAGGGCTTATTTTCTAGTTAGGTCTTATTTTGGGGTAAATATAGTACAATACCACCTGGTTAGGCCTTGGGATGCTGCATCGGCACTGAACTTTACTTTTTCCTTGCCAGTATTCCCTAAACAATATAGAATAACTAATATTTACACAGCATGTGCATTGTGTGCGGCATTGTAAATAATGGAGATATAGTCTAAAGCCCACAGAACGAGGTGCTTGGTTACAGGCAAGCAATGCGACATTCCATAGAAAGCACATGAACATCTGTGCATTTGGGGATCTTGGGAGAGGCGGAGATTGTGCAGCCAGTTTCCTGAGGGAAGTGAACAACAGCACTCCACAGATTCTGTGTAAAGAAGTGGGTGTGGCTGGTGTGGCTGGTGTGGCCCTCAGGCTGGGCTCCACCACCTGGCCTTGTAAGTACCATATCAATCGTTTCAGCGGTTGATCAGCCTGCATGAAAGGGCTTCACGGCAGATGGCAGAGCTGGTATTGTCTCCCTGATTTATAAATCAGGGGCTTGAGCACAGACAGGGCTAGTGGAGGTTTTTCTTTGGGGGATTTGACTTGGACCTCAACGCACATCCTGTTAGTGTGCCCTGCTGCTCCCTAGAAAACACAAACCTGTCCCCCAGGCCTTACCAGTGTGCCTAAGTAATTGTTTCCTTACTTTATCTGCACCAGTCTTCAACTCACTTCCTTCATCCACTCTCTATGGAGCACCTCCATTCCCAGTGCAAACCCAAAAGCGCCTCGCTCAGCCCCACCCGTCTTGAGGGAGAGCTTTAATCTGCGCCCTCGGGATCCTCTTCAGCTCAGGAGACGGCCAGCTAGCCTTGACCTGGTCTGTCAGCAGAAACAAGAGGCCTTCACCTCTGGGGTTGCCGGAAACATTCATTCTTCACTCCATCTCTCCGCACAACTAAACCATCAGATTTGTCCCACTGTCAATCAGCTGTGTAACTAGCAAACACTAGACACTGGCAGCCATGTGTGTGAGACATGCAGACCATGCTGCCTCGCCAGTGGTGGTCTCACTGTGTCTCCTCATTTTCTCTAAACCTCCAGCTGCAAAAGACCTTAGCCAGCTCGTGCTAGTTTCCTGACTCAGGTACTCATGGGTCAAATATGCCCTTCCTGTGGAGGGCTCTCACCAATACATATAAAGTTCTCCAGCTTCCACTCCTTCCTGAGCCCCTGCTCACTTCCCAACCTCCTTCCCATAAGCCTCTCAACCAGACACCTCACCAGGGATACAGACACAACACATGTGAGACTATCAGTCAATGCCTGCAGAATCCATGTTTCCAAGCAAGTGTATTCCCAAGTGAACCTACGTTACCATTCCAAAAACCTTGGATAGCAAGTTAACTCATTCTGCACAAGATGAGCAAACATTTCTAATACATTTGAACTTGATAAACAAGTGATGTCTTGCAATATGAGTAATAGGTGATGCAAAAAGTCACACAATCACAACTGAGCCAATAGTTCTTCTCTCTTTCTCCCTCTCCATCCCTCCAGATCTCTCTGCTCTCCTCTCTTCTTCCCCACCCCCAGATCACTGCAGGACTGGGGTAACTGTCTCTCACAAGCAAGAGGTTATAGAAATGTCCTCTCCTCAGCAAAGGGGGACAAGAAAAAGATGGAAGAACTCTCTCTTCAAATGAGATTAGGGAGATGTATAAAATGTGGGAAACTGCGAAGTTTTATAGAAAAGAGCCACTTGAATAAGGTTGTAGCAGTGCAAGCAATGAATCTGACTGAGACTTTGGAGGTCTCAGAGCTTCAGAAAGCTGCATTTTAAAAAGTACATCATTCCAATGCACACAAATGCTTCAGAACAGAAAACCTCACAAGCACCACAAAGCTGCAGTATTACAAACGGGGGCTTTTCTAAACATATGCAGTCTCTTTGATGCTGAGAAGAGTCAAGGAAACTGAGACAATATTTCAGAACTCTTGAGTCAAAGCTAGATCTAGTTACCTTCCAAAGAGTGTCAGCCTGCAGCTGATTTCCTGAATCACCCAGTGTCCCAGCTATCATCCAATTATTCTAATTCCTGGCTTCTGCAGCAACACTCCATTACACACCAGGATCAAGAGGCTCTAGCTCTCCACTCCAGTGCCTGCTAATTAAAGCCTTAAAAAGAAAAGTGTGGTGCTAGAATGCAGCAAGGATTCTAGAAGCAAATACCTGCACTGAGAAGAGCAAAACAGAAACTTGTGCAAAAAAACTTCTTAAAATGACCTTACATGTTCAATCACCTTCATTTGAAAGGATTTGGATGAAGAGACAAAAATGGTCTGCAATGAAGTCAGCATTACCTGCAAAGAATTTGGTTGTATCTTAGTCTTGAAGGAGTAACAAGTTAAATCACTTTAAAACTCGGTAAAATAAATGAAGCAACTATTTTCACAGACTAGAAAATACATTGTGTAGGGATGCAATCCCAAAAAGGAAAAATATAATGTGTGCTCTATTCTCACCTGGGCATCTGGCATGACAGCACATTCCAAAATGTGGCATACATTTTTAAAAGATCAGTAAACAGAAAAAGATCGACATTCAAGACAGCTGAGATAGCTAGAATTCATAGGAGTGGGTAGCAGAGAGGAAGAAGTCTCAGAAATCTGCAAAGTGATATCTTTGAGTTGTTGGTTAAACCCTAAGATACACATGTGGGTGCAAAATGAAATACTGTAATGCTTGGGAAAGAATCATTTCCAGGGAACTATGATCTGAATGAAGATTCCACAGGCCATATGTGGTGCTAGAAATAGTGGAATTCCAACTATTCATAATGGAGAGATCTCACTGCTCATTCCAGTCATTCAATTAAGACTCTGTAAAGATCATCCACATTGGTAGAGCTATTCTACCCTACAGTAAAAGCTACTCTAGCTCTATACCCATTCTAGCAAGGCCTAATCATGTTGAGTCCAAAAGCATTCAATGCTCTAAGATGACAAAAACCAGTCTTTCAACAAACAACATTGACAATGTCCAATACACATTGAAATTACTAAATGAATATACAAAGCCAAAAAAAGATTTCATGAGGATTTTTTAAAGCCTAAAGAAATGGACCCAGCATTGATAAAGATGGTAGAACCTGCAGACTGGAAGTTTAAAGCTATATATATATATATATATATATATAGAGAGAGAGAGAGAGAGAGAGAGAGAGAGAGAGAGAGAGGGAGAGAATGAATAAAGGAAAATATGAATGCAATATGAATGCAGTGAACTGGCAAATACTAAGATCTCAGGTGAAAAAAAAAACCTACTTTGAAAAAGAAACTAAAAAATAAAAACTTGATTACCTATAATGAAAAATGTTTAGATGGTCTTAATAACAGACTTGGCACTGCAAACAAATGGGTTGATAAAGGCTAATCAACAGACATACTCAAATAAAAATAGAGAAAGATAAAAATATAAACAGAGCCCTAGTGACCTAGAGAACATTAATCAATCTGACAGTCATGTAGAACTGGATTTCCAGAAAGAGACAAAAGGGAGACTATAAGGTAGGAAGTTTTTTTCTAAAATGTGGACTTATTTTTTAAAACTCATTTTAAAAAATAAATCTACAGAGCTAAGAGGCATAATTAACCATAAGGTAAACAAAATAACCATACTATAATGCTAAAGTAAAGACTACTCATTCCATCAAACCATCAAAACCTAAGACCAACCCTCAACAGAATCAAGATACACTATATTAACCATCTGCCATGATAAATCTTAAAATTCTTTAAGGAAAGACAACAAAACTTAGATTCTCAGCAACATGGAAGCCATCATGCCTGGCATACAATACAAATTTACTAAACAGAAAAAGGAGTAAGATTATATGATCTCACAACAAGGAGAAAAAAACAATCAAGCAAGATAAAGAAAACCACATAGAGGTACATCATAGTCAAAGGGGTACAAATTCTTAAAAGCAGCAAAATAAAAGCCACGTTACAATCAAGGGAACAACGGTGAGTAACACCGTAAGCCAGAGGACCCTGGAATGTCATTATGAAAATCAAAAAGGTGAAAACTGTTCACTTAGAATTCCACATGTAGTAAAAATATTCTTCAAATGATAAAGAAAAAATAAAGACATATTCAGATAAATAAAAGCAAAGAATCTGTCATCAGCATGCCTAAATTACAATAAATGTTAAAAGAAGTTCTCTGGGCAGAAGAAAACAATAACAGATGAAAATCTGGGCCAAATAAGATCTGCTACTGAAAAGCACTAAAAATGGTAAATACGTAGGTGAATATGAAGAATTTTTCTAATTTTAAAACTCCTTTTAAAGACAATTGACTACTGAAAGTGAACTAGCAATGTGTTGAAGATTTTATAATATATGAAGAAACAAAACGAACCTAAACGAAACTCTCGGACCAGTAGAGTGGCCTGGGCTGTTTGGATCGAAAGTCTGCGCAGTTCTGCATCTCGGCGCGACTCTTTGGGGCTGGTAGGCCCGCCCTTCATCCGCAAGGAAGTGCCTGGAGATCGGCATCTGGGCCAGGTCTGTTTGGGCCCATAGCCCTGCCCTTCACCCCCAGGAAGTCTCCCAGAAAGCAGCATCTCGGCCTGTCTCTTTGGGACCCGAAAGTCTCAGACCCGTAGAGTGGCCTGGGCTGTTTGG
>PVJX010031447.1:0-21226 GCA_004027295.1 Dolichotis patagonum
TTTTTTTTTTTTTTTTTTGGTTATGGCTATTTGGAGTTCTATATGCTTCATTAATCCAAATGTCAGTTTCCATTCTCATGTTTGGGAGGTTTTCAGCTATTACCTCTGTAAATAGCCTCTTGATATCATTTGGGCTATCTCCTTCTTTTTCATTTATCCCTATTAATCTTATGTTGTTTTTCTTTGCATCATCTTGCAGCTGTTGAATTGTTATTTCCTGATTCCTTGTTATTTTTAAAAGATCTTTCCTTTCCTGTTCACTAGCTGCAATCTTATCTTCAAGGTCTGAAATTGTATCTTCACTTTTGTTTAGGTGGTTTTGGCAACTTCCAATAGAATTTTTGATTTCCTATATATCTCTTTGAATCTGCTTCATGCATTCTGTTTTTTTCATATAGTGTTCATTCAGGGATCCTATCTGTTTGCTTTGTTCCTTTAATTTTTTAGCTGTGTCTTCATTAGATTTGTTCACTATTTCTTTCACTACTTTTATCATTTCTTCTTTTACCTGGGAAATTATTTCTGATTTGAGTTTCTCCATAGTTTCCCCAAGTTGATTCTTTATTTCAGCTGATATCATTTCAGTCATTTCAGGTGCATGGATTGTATTTTCTTCTATGTATATGGCTCCTAGGTTTTCTTGGGTTGGGTTGGAGGTTTGAGATTGCCTTTTGGTCTTTTGTTTTGTCATTTTCCTATATGTCCTGCTTTGAGTGGTGTTCCAAAGCTTCCCTTGGGTGTGTTGGGAATCACCTCCTATGCCCTCAGCTCCTGGGACTAAGTGAACGTCACTGAGCTTGGCCAGTCAGGCCTGCAGGACCTCCCAAGACCAGTCCAGTGTTTCAGGGAGTTCGGTGGGAACTCAACTGCTCTGAGCACTGGTCTCAAACTCTCCCAAGGCCATAGCCAGTGGGTTGAGAGTCCCCCTGCATGGTCCTGGCCTCCTGGACTGAAAGAAGGCTGCTGGGTGTAGTGCACTGAGACTGGTGGAACCTCCAGGGCCCAGTCCAGTGTCCTAGGGAGCTGGATAGGAATTCAACCCCTGGGAGCACAGGTCTCAAACTCTCCCTGGGCCAGTACTGGAGCACTGGGACTCACCTCACATGGCCCTGATTCCCCCACAGGTTCTTGGCTCCCTGACTTGAAAGACGGAAGCTGGGCATGATGTGCTGAGGCACACAAAACCTCCAGTACCCAGTCCAGTGTCTGCAAGCTGGATTGGAACTCACCTGTTGGGAGTGCTGGTCTCAAACTGGCCCCGGGCCAGTGCCACAGTATTGAAAGTCTCTTACACGGTCTCAGCCTTGTAGACTAAAAGAAGGCCGCTGGGTGTGCTAGAAATACTTTCTTTAAGGAGTCCTGTTTTTTGGATACTTTAGGAAATGTCAGAAATTTTTTTATTTATTCTGAAATAAGAAAAGTAAATCTGTTCTTAATCCTTACTTGTATATGTCCCATTTGTAATCAGAAAATTACAGTGAGAAAGAGACAAAAGAAAGAGTATTAATTAACCAGTACCTATCCCCAAATTAATTTGGTTCAAATGAAGATAAATTTAGTTTTAGGAATATGTGTTAGTCAAAATGATCCTCAGTGGTCTGGTGTAGGGCTATAAACTCAGGATAAATTTGGGGATCATAACTGTGTGTACATGATTTAATAGTGATTTTTAATGTAAGTTGTATTTGCACAAGCACAGACAAAACAAGTAGTGTACTCTCTGATCACTTCCTGCTCTAACAACAACAAAGAATGCCACATGACAAGATGGAGTGATTCTGACATTTGTTGAACGTGCACAGAGCCATGGCTTGCTCTTTGGTCATCTCCCCCAATTGTCACACTGCACATTTTCCCATACATAGACTCCAAGTCTCTGCCCAGCATTTCCTAGGCCAGAAGCCAAATTTCAATGAAAGAAAAAAAAGTCTCATTTAACAGATAAATCAGAGAAGATAATTAGAACTTGAGATACTCAAGCCTAAATTAGATGATACAGTTTTATAATGTGAAATAAGCAATGCTTTCATGACACAAATGTGGCATTCAAACCCACAGAGAAGCACATTGTGCCACACAGCTCTTCCTGCAGTGTTTCAAGGGCTTCTCAGGTACAGTGTCATTCAACAGCAAGTGTCTTTTTGGAGTCATGTTTCCAGATATTAGGGATAATGTCATGACCTGAGTGACATCCTTTTCCACATGTCTATTAAAATCAGTATAACTATCATGCTTATAAAATGTTTATTTACAAAACTTTGAAAATTAGAAGTGAAACTACAAAGAGCTCTAAAGATGGTAATACATGCAATAGAGATTTTACTATTAAGTATGACTATAAAGATGCATGAAATAAACTATTAAATAATTTAATAAGAAGAAATCAAGTAATATTCCATCAAATTTGGAATCTGATAGAGTCAGGGTTTAAGTCACTGAAGCCAGCACTTAAACAGTTTTGAAAATTTCCTCTAAAGCAGCAGACATATATGTAAGTTTTCAATTTATAAGCATAGCTACAATTATTAGAGAAAAACTATACAAGTTTAATTAGCTTTTATACAATACAATTTCCTGGAGAATGCACATTATTCAGTGAACTCTCAACACCAGACATTCAAAGGAGTGATTTTACTTCAAGAATTCTTACTCTTTGTAGAGTAATTAGATTTTCCACCAGATGAGGAATATATACCTTGTGTTGTTTAGGTTACAAAAATATAATTATCAATCCCTACTTTTGGGGTTGGTTCTGTGCAATTCCAGGAGTTGGGGCAGGTCTACTCACCTTTACACCACACTTCCACCATGACAAGTTATGAAAATTATTTCCATGTTGGATATGATTTCACCCTTCAATTCAGAGTTACACTACAGAAGTGATAAATGCTTTAGTTAACAGACAGAAGGTAGTAGAAAAAGTAAGCACTTTATTGTATCATTCAACCAGTTATCACTTAAAAAAACATACTCCATATATTGATAAATACAGAATGGTAGTTACTAATATTTTCTACACTGTTTTAATGTTATTATGACAATATCAAGTGAATGTTGTATCAAAAGATTTAAGTGTGACAAGATCATTTTAGGAAATGTACTTTTCTCAAGTCATATTTGATTATTCAAATTTTATTGACTACTTCCTGTATAAAAATTGTTAAAATTTAAAATAAGTAAAAAATATTCTTCATTCTTAAAATATATTTTATCAGGGTTAATATATATAAATTAACAGTGAAAACAAGCCATGAGCACGTTTTAGGAGAAATAAATATGTACTATGGAAATCTAGAGAAGCAAATACATATTATGCATCATATGTAACATAAATACATACTACATTATTATTTAACATAAATAAATATTATTTATCATTTATTGATTATTATTTCTTGAGTAATTTTCATTATTTACATGTCATAAAAAGAAATATCAGTACTAAAATGTTTTCAGATTTTTGCAAACATTTAAATTGATGAGACTTAATGCTTACTAATTTGGATTAATACAAGTAAAGGGAAAGGTAAAATATCAAGACCTGTGATATAAAAGGTACAGTTAATGGATTAAAACCTTGTTGTAAACATTGCTGTGTGTTTAAAAGTAGCATGATCATGACTACCTCTACATTAATGGCAACACACAGAAAAAGAACATAATTTCCCGAGCTTTGGCCACACTTGTCTTGCACAAATCAGATAAAAAGTGCAAAGATGAAGCACTTCAGTGGATTTCTGAGAAACCGATCACAGATCTGCCTGGAAATGCAGGGCACTAGGTAGTCAATAGCTAATGTAAGGAAAGGAAAGTTGGAAACAGACCAAAATAAGAATTTGGACTCATTCCATGGAAAATCAGGACCTAGTGAAGGGTTTTGAATGCTGAATTTAGTTAGTAGCCCTTTCTGGTCTGCTTTCTTTGTTGTTGTTGGTGGTGGGGTGGGAATTCAGCACAGGGCTCTGCCACAACATCTTATTTTTTTTAAAGAAATATAAATATTGAAAACTGTGAAAGATGAAATATGTAGCTAGAAGATTAAGGTTAATTAGGTTACTAATCAATAATTCTACAAAGAAAATATGAAGTCACAAAGCAAGCAAAGAGATCTGCATAAAATGATACATAAAGATGAGGCTGAGACAGAAAGTACTAAGAATATAGGTGTGTTAGGGTGAATTTGTCAAGAGACTGAAACTTCAAGAAGGAAAATTTGGTAAGTTTTAAAAGAATGTGCTATCAGAGGAAATGTAGTGAATAAAGAAGAAATGAAAACCCAAATCAATTTGACTTAATGTAATAACTATGATAAATGAAAAATAAAAATAAGAAAAATTGTGTTATGAAAAATAGAATTTTAAATAGAGAGTAAAATAAAGTATCCCAAAATGTGTTAAACAATTGCAGAGAAAAACATTTAAAGAGTACTAAGTATAATATAGGTGTTATGGATTAAAAACTGATGGTCAACTTAATGCCAGCAGAATTAAATCACCATGGTGCTGAGCGCAGATGTTGCACCTGAGGTAGGTTGCCAGCATAAATAGAGATGTGGAGAAGGAAAAGGGAGGCATTGAGGTGCTGAGGCATTGAGGGTTCTCCTGTAAGTTGCTGTTTGAGCCATTAGGTTCTCCTGGAGAAGCTCTGGTCCTCGCATCAAGCATTGCTTCCTGGTTCCAGAGGGGAAGACGTGTTCCACTTGGTCTCCAGGATGAACTTGTCATACTGGCTTCCTGGCATGTACTCAACTGTGCTTGTCATCAGAGGAGCTCGGGGCCTCCGTGTCGCTGAGGATGGCTGTGGTGCTTTCAGGACAGCCCTGGTCTTTGTTTTGAGCATGACTTCTTGGCTCCAGCGTAGAACCCTTGACCTATCAGCACAGCTCCTTCACCCCACTGGCATAGACTTCCTAATTTCCACTGCTGACCTTTGGGTCTTCCCAGCATGGATCCATAAAAGGGACTGGTGTGAGTCCTTTTCATGGACTCTAAATCTCCAGTTGAACTCATGGGAGGCATTGTCATGGGCTCTGGGTTTTCATCTGGACTCACGCAGGACATTGCTGTGGGATTCAGGCCCTTGGCTGACTATTCTGTGTCTTTGGTGTTGTGCACAGATTTCCTGCACTTTGTGTTAACTCTAGGTGACCATCATAAAATAATGTAAATTCTGTGTCCTGATATTAGAATCAGGACAATTAGATGTTCTTCACACCACCCCTGACTACAACAACAGGTTTATACCTAAATCAATATGAAGAGTACTTACTTTCTTGTTGTCATTATTTTGGAGGTATTTTTTAAGAATGAATTCACAGACAAGAAAATGAACAAGTACTTCTAAGAGTTGAAGTTCGAAAATCAAGTAAGCACAAAGAAGGGGACATACTTTTAAATTTAGTTTTCTTTAAACTACAAAAGATTTGTAAAATACACTTTCTATTCATCTAAGTATTTTACTCTGATGAGAGTAGAGCTAACGTCTCAAGGTGTTGGAGTGATCGTCTGTCATAGAGTGACATGATCTCACAGCCAAGCATGGCAGAGTGACCGGGTCTCGCAAACACGGAATGACCAACGGAATGACCAATTCAATCTAAATTTCTGGTAATTAGTGAACAAGTTTGACACGTGCGCTTCCCAGATACGTATGCACTTTACACACTGATATCCTCACCCTGTCCTAGATATATTGAATCAGAATTTCTATGGATGGGACTAAAGGCTGTATAATCACTTTTTTTTTTTTTTTGGTACCGGGAATCAAACTCAGAACTTGGCACTTGCCAGGCAAGTGCTGTGCCACTGACCTGTATCCCTGACCAACGTATACAGTCACCTGATTAATGATTATTTACTAATCAAACTTTAGGTAAGTTATATAAAAAGACATTCCTGTGCCTCAACCACCAAAACAAACTGAGACATAGATGAGACTCCGCCTTGCACATCTCCTCAGCCGTGTTAGTATCTGCTGGTGGGTGGTGGCCACCAACTTTTCAGGCTTACCCTGGTTTCCATTCCATTTTCTTTTCCCCACATTGCAGAGCAAGTTATAAGCCTGGTACCCCTTCATTTTCTCCTGCTAGAACCAGGGAATGTGTACCAAAATAAAATTAATGAGTGCTTTAAAACTTGAACCACTGTGTGAAAATTGACTTTCCAATATAATGGGGTCCATGCTTCTCTCACAGACCATATGTGATAGTCGAGGACGGTAAACTTGGTAAAGTAGATAAAACACTGATTGCATCAATAAGTCTCATCAGATCCTGGTTGTGCCCCTTAGCCTGGCATTGTTGGGAATCAATTTCTTCTCCTGGAAACTGAAAAATCTGTAAGATTTTGTTTACAACATCTCTTGGAAAACCTAAGATTATTACTCATAAGTTATTGGATGTTTAATATCCTCTGACTGCTATTTTATATATACATGTGTTCACATATATGTACCGATAAATAAAATGTTGTGGGAGTAGATTGCTATCGACTCCCACATATCATATCAGATATGCTCTCTGACTTCTGTTTGTAAGATTCTTTAAAGAATTAAATGTAGATTAGAAGATAGCATTCTACCATTGATAGTAAGACTGATCTTTTCGGAATCTGAAACTCAGTTTTAGAGAAAATAAATGTGTCATGCTTACGACCCAATTGCTGAAACAATCAATAGCCTATTTAGAGTCAAGAAGTAGTAACAGAAAAAGTTCATGAATTTTAATTAAAATTTACCTTGTCCAGTGGACACAAAAACAACTCTCAAATACTACCCATCTTTCGGGGACTGCACTGTTCCTTGAATAATGTGAGGCTCCTCTGCTGAATATATTTAGTAGAGTAAAAAGCATTTTTCCTACCAATCCTTGTTAGGGTGACTACTTTCACATTATTTAAATATTTCTTGGTTTTAGCTTTTATGTACAAGTTCATGAATACTTTTCATAATTTCAAACACTGCATCTATCTTGTACTTATATATCGTCTTTATCAAAAACAACTAAATGTGTTAATTCTCAAGATGAAATAAATGTGAACTTAAATGCTGTAGGTAAAGGAAGAGTTGTAAAGTTATGAGAATGGACCAGTTATTCATTGCAGGTGTCTTTCACTATTTTTGGTGTCTTTCATCATTAACGTATGCATCTGTGGTCATCACTGACCACTACACATTTTAGTAGTTATGTTTGATGTATTTCTTACATTTGCACCCACTTAACAAAGGTCCTAACAACAGAAAATGAAGAAATAACAGTCTTTAAGAAATGGTGTAGAACATTAGATGTCTATATGCAGAGGGATGCCACTAGACTTCTTTCTCTCTCTTGCTATGTACAAACATTGATTCAAAATGATTTAAAAACTCAAATGTAGAGAAACTAAAATTATTTGAAGAGAACCTATTGGAAATGCTCTATGACACTGGTCTGAGCAAAGGTGTTTTCAAAAGTGTAGACAATGAAAGTAAAAATAGGCAAACAGTAGTACATTAAATTACAAAAGAAATAAACAACAGTAAGAATCAATCTACAAAATGGGAGAAAATATGGCTGAACTATGTATCTGACAAAGGGATTATATCAAAAACATAAGGAACTGAAATAACTTAAGAAAAATAAAATGTAACAACAAAAAATAACCTTATTACAAATTGGCAAAAATTTAAACATTTCTTAAGACATGCAAATGACCAATAAGTAGATGCAAACATGTTCAGTATTACTAATCATTAGATAAATAAAACTCCAACCACAGGAGATATTACTTTATTTCAGTTAGAGCAGCTATTAACAGAAAAGCAAATAATAATAGCAACATATACTCTTACGGAGATGGAGAAAGGAAAACTCCTACACTGTCCATGGAAATGTAAATTTGTACAACCACACAGAATACTATGTGCAGTTTCTTCAAAATATTAAAAGTAGAACAATGGTGTGACGCATCTGTCCCCTCCCGGCTCTGTGCCTGGCAAATGAAGTAGGTATGCCAAGGGGCTGACCGCACCCCGCGTTTACAGCCAGGGTGTGGAATCTGGTGTTGTGTCTATCACGAGATGAATTAAATGAAGCAAATGAGGTGCACCTGCACGGTGAACTGCTGTCCACCTGTACTGTCGAGAGTGCGTTTCTGGTCCTACTTTCTGCTGTGTCACTCTGTCTCTTGGGCAGTGTAGCGCAGACCTTGCTGGGTTGTGTTAGCTGACCATGACTTGTTTCTGCCGATTATTACTTATTACAGCTATCAGCCTCAATACATTGGCAGAGTTTTGTTTTTCGTTTTTCTTAAGTCTGGAGCATACGCTTCTTCAAAATTGTAAATATTTTTCTCAACATGGTTCTTTTAAAGCTGTATCTTTTACAGAGTCCCTGACGCTGCCCTAGCAGACAGTGCATGACTTGCAAGCTGCACTTTCCTTGTAACACTACTGGTAAATCCTGAAGAAGTTTCCAGGTTTCTCTGTTGCACACTTGAAGATATTGGGGACTTTTTTGTTAACTGCCAAATGTTGTCCTGACTTTGATTCTTGGCTTTTAATTTATGATATGACTTCTCCTATGCTTTTTCTAGAAGTAAATATAATTAAGCAATGATGAAAACTCCAACTGATCCTTAATTTCCCATTTCGCTCACGCGATTCCACACTGAATCAGAGCGGCCCCTCATTCCCCGATGCACCATCCTGATTGAACAGCAGTCCACGTTAGGTGGTTTGAGACTCTCTTTCCCCCTGCTCTGTAGGCCGGACACTCAGGGTCATGGTTGTAATGGTTATGTGGGATCCAGTGATTAGATCAAAACCCGTTTTGATCACTACATTTACACAGAATTCGTGGCACAAACCATTCCTGTATGAGTTGAGTTTTTCATTCTAATGTGTCACTGGTAGCTTTGCTATTACATAATTTTTCAACTGTTTCTTTTTCCCTCAAGTTTAAAATCATTGTTCTCCTGACTTAATAACTTTAATTATTCTGACACAGAATTTTTACATGGCCTTTGGGGAAAAATGTTTTAGGGAGTATTTTATTTCCTCTTGCTTGAAATATGCCACATTTTCTTTGATCTCTAATTTTGTAAAAAAAATAAAGTTCTTACAATTTCTTTCTCAAGCCATTGAGTCCTTGGTAATATACAAATGCATTGACCTCAATTCTGTAAATTGTACTGAATTATTCACTCTTTTACCAATCTCTTTCTCCTTGTGATATCTTACAGAGGGTACTATGAATCAGATTTTAGAGAGTTAATCTTTTATGGTCTCATCTCTTCATTTTATTTTATACCTATGTAATTTAATACCTATATAATTTATACCTATACCTATATACCCTACGTGTGTCTCAGGAGATTACTTTTTGAGCAATTGCCTTTGATTTTCAAACTCTTCGAATTTCAGTTTCATACATAAAATTTACCATATGTATTTAATTTACAGGATTTTTTTTGTTCTTTGAGCTTCCTTTTTATATTTAGCTCTTTTGCACTTCTTTTGAATAAATAAATATGTTGCTTGTCACTCTAAGGATGCAAGTGACAGTTCAGAAGCTTTCATTTTACTTCCTTCCCTTTCTATGACTTGTTTGAGTGCTTTTGGAAGTTTTTTGTGTGAAACCTTTTATACTAAATGATTTATCCACATGTCTTTTTTTTGAGTAATACACTCTTTTTTAAAATTTTATTTTAAAAGGGAGTAAAATTAAACACAACAAAACATAACAGAATGGGAAATAAGAAAGCATAAATTTCAAAGCTAGACAACCAGAGATCTTCACTATCTGTCATATTGTCTCTGGTTTTCTTCCAAATGGTTGTCCTTATCTTTGCATATGGAGAGCTCATACTAAATAACATAGCCAATCTTTTCACAACACGTGTAGTTCACTGGCTCCCACTTGCTAAGCAGGGGGAGGGAGAGGGGGACACGGGATGGGGGACAAGATGACGTGAGATGTCTGATTCTCAGTCCACACGCAGGCAGGATCACAGTCACCCCCCAGAGATGGGAAGAGTTCCTTGTTCTCCCGCACCCCAAGTCAACCACATGGTGCAGGTCCCGATGCACCAGGGTCTCTGTCCTTTGGGCTGCCAAAAGTCTGCCACACTCTCAGCCACCCCCCAGAGAGGGGAAGAGCTCCTTGTTCTCCTGGCACCCCGAGTCAACCGCATGGTGCAGATCCCGAGGCACCAGGGTCTTTCCCCTGCAGGCCCCCTAAAGTCTGCCATACTCACCTGCTATTTCTTTCTGATGAATTGACCATTCCATTTCCAAAGTTCTGAAATGGCCAACAGACCACAGCAAAAATTCTCTTTAGGCTCCTGTTTGAAACCAGCAGCTACAGCGATCTGCTGGCCTTGCTTCAGGGCCACTTACCCACGTGTCTTATAATCTCTGTCCTTTGCTCTTAACAGTGAGCCATCTACATGCCATCTTGGAAGTTACTTTTGCATTTTCAGAATTGTTATAATTTTAAAATCCACCCCTAAAGTGCTTAGTGATGCACAAATATACTTGATTTGATGACCTCAGACTCTTTCTGTGTACCTGTGTCATTCAGTAACCAACCTCACTTCCATACCTGCATACCTTCCATACCAGAAAAGTATGAATTAGCACTACTCACATTCTCTCTGTGTCTTTCTTTTTCTGTCTCTCTGTCTTTCTCACACACATGTATATTCACATGCACCATCAGTATTAAGGTATTTTCATGTAAATAAATGTATGGCTTTTTGATACTGTACTATGTCTAAATCTTCTATCATCTCTTCCTTCATATTTTACATCATGATTTAGCAACAACTCAGGCAAAGCTATTACTTGATTATACAATGTAGTGTATTGAGTTCTCTGTTTTCTCCTCTCTCTATGCTATTTTTTTCTGTATTCAACTTTAATTTATGATATTCACATTGGCACACAACAGAAGCTGAGTAAACATATGAAATGCTACAGCAAAACTAGCAGGAAATTCTTTTTCACAATGTCACACATGGGGGTTTTTTTTGTTGTTTGTTTGTAGATCTTGGAAACTGCAGCATATATTGTTTTCTTTTCCTCAAGCAATTGCATTCTATTACTTAAGAAAAATAAAACCTTCTATATGGCTTCTCTGTGGCATAATCAAATTGCTAGTATCATCACTGTTGTGCTGTGTGGTCCTAAACCAAAGTTTATGTGAATGCAGTGCTGTAATACTGAGACAGTCACACCCGGTAACTGAGGGCTGGGAATGTGGCTGCCTGGCACAGCACTGCTTGGCAAGTGTGAGGTCTTGAGTTCAATTCTTAACCAAATTTGGCAAGTGTGAGGTCTTGAGTTCAATTCTTAACCAGATTACAGAGTGACCATTGAGTAGGTGATATGTATCACTCACAACACAAGATGAAGGACCAGTTCATGGCCAAGCAAGGATGGAGCTGGGCTATGCATGACTTCACCATGCTGCTCTGAGAATGAGATTCAAAGCTTAGGCATGGCTCATTTTTGGAATTTCCATTTAACATTTTCTCTATGCTGCTGACTATGGACAATGGCAACCACGGAAACAAAAAATGTGGATAAAGGAGAATTACTGTAAACAAAAAATAGCAGTAAGTCTGTATACTATAGTCTTTATAAGACAGGAAATTTTAATATACTACTTACAGAACTACCAAAAACCCTAAAGTTTAAATTAATTATAACTTTACGTAGTCAGTGACGTAGATGAATTGCAACCACTATATAAAGCAAGTCTAGGATACTCCTTGCTCTTCATCTAAGATATAGGTTTTGTCCTCTTGGCCTAGTTGTACTTCTTTTGTCTTTTTTTTATTTAAAGAGAAAAACAAAAAAGAAAACAACCAGACAAAACAGGAAAAGGGTAGCAACAATACAGAATTCCAAAGGCAAAAAATAAAAGAACAACAATGAAACAAAAACAAAAAAACTAAGAAGTCACCACTTGATAAGTTACATACTGTCATCATTGGAAATAGTTGTTCAAGTTGCAAAATTAAAGCATACAAAGTAGACATTCAAACAGTGAGACTGCAAACAGTTCTGCTCAACAATCTAACAAAAACAGTAATATGGTCATCTATCTTACACATTTAAACATACATGCAGTTATATCCTTTAGAGCACTTTCTTTTCCCCTCTTTTTTTTTCTTTTTATATATTTTTTTAAATTTTATTTTAAAGGGGGTAAAATTAAACACAACAAAACAGAACAGAACGGGACATAAGAAAGCATAAATTTCAAAGCTAGACAACCAGAGATCTTCACTATCTGCCATATTGTCTCTGGTTTTCTTCCAAATGGTTATCCATATATTTGCATATGGGGAGCTCATACTAAATAACATAGCCAATTTTTCACAAGATATGTAGTTAACTGGCTCACACTTGCTAAGGGGTGGGGGACACACAGGGCAGGAGACAGGATGACACGAGATGTCTGATTCTCACCCCGCACGCTGGTAGGATCACAGCCACCCCCCAGAGAGGGGAAGAGCTCCTTGTTCTCCCAGCACCCCAAGTCAACTGCATGGTGCAGGTCCCAACGCACGAGGGTCTCTCTCCTTTGGGCTGCCAAAAGTCTGTCACACTCTCAGCCATCCCCCAGAGAGGAGGAGCTCCTTGTTCTCCCAGCACCCCAAGTCAACTGCATGGTGCAGGTCCCAATGCACCAGGGTCTCTCCCCTGCAGGACCCCAAAGTCCACTATACTCATCTGCTATTTCTTTCTGATGAATTGACCATTCCATTTCCAAAGTTCTAAAATGGCCAACAGACCACAGAAAGAATTCTATTTAGGCTCCTGTTTGAAACCAGCAGCTACAGCAATCTGCTGGCCTTGCTTCAGGGTCAACTTCTTTTGGGTTTATGGTGACTCGATTCTTTCATAGTTTTGTGTATTTCAGACCTGTAGTCCCAGACACATGGGTGGATGAGTTGGATTATTTGAGTTCAAGAATTCAGGACCAGTGAGGTCAACCTATCAAGACCCATTGCAAAAATAAATAGATACCTGCAAATCAAACTGCTGTGATGCATTCTTCATTTTCTGATAGATGATCTCAAGTGATTATAACTTGCCTTTCTTTCTAAATATATACACAGTATCCAAAATATTTTCTTTTAGCTTCTGATGATGAACATAACATGATTAGAGTGCAATGTGACCATGAAAGAAATGTATATGTAAAACTTTATATTCTGTGTATTTGATTTCATATTTCATGTGATTTGCTTTTTAAATTTATTCATAAATATTAACATGAAATTAAGACTGTTACTGTATTGAATTTAAACACACCAATTCATGGCCCATGGTTTGAAAAATATTACCCAAGACAGACCTGCTGAAAGGTAGTATCTGACACTGACCAGTATCTAAATGTGCTGACCTGATTTTTAGCCTCAACATTAATTTCTAGTGTCCAACTACTGCAGTATGATTCATTTCCTTTCCCTCACCTGTTTGATTATGTGATTGGGAATGTAAACATTTTTATAATTATATTCATGAAAACTTATTGTTCCACCATTTTATTTAATTATTTTTTCTTTTGGTAAAATTTTAAAACTGAGATCCCTTACCTCCATAAGTTTTTAAGCAGTCAATACAGCAAATCTCTAAGCATCTATAACTCAGTGAACCTACAAAAATAAAGCTCCATACCATTTTAAAAGGAATTAAACATTTTTTCTTTTTCTGCCTCTGGCAACCAACCTTCTGCTTCCTATTTTTAACATTCTTGATACCTCATATTTGCTTAATCATGAAATGTTTGTCTTTCAGAGACATATGTAATTTAGCATAATGTATTAAAATTTTGCTCATGCTGTTATATGAACTGAATGGAACAACTGATTGTTGTCTTCCTACTGTTTCTTGCAGGAGGGAGTGTATTTCAAAAAAAACAACTAAGGAGAATCAATACAAGGTATTCTTGCAAGAATGAAGAGATAGAAGTCAGAAACTTGTTAAAGCACTAGCCATTTAAAGAGATGGAGTGTGATGCCACCCTAGGCTATTTAGTTTTCATGCAGAGATGGTAGAACCTCAGAAGTAATGGTCAGAGATGGTGTGCTCTGAGGTGACCAGTTTCCGAACCCTGGTCAACTGCTGTGCAGCTAAGGGAACCAGGAAGACTAGACTTGCTTCCTCTCAAATTACGCTGAAAATAAAAATCTGTAATAAAACGAAATCATCTGCCTATCCTATAATCTAGTCAGGTATCGGGTACTTTTGTATGACTCAAGATACCAAAAGTTTCCAGTGAATTTTAATGTTCTTTCATCTTTATGACTTTGGTTTAGTTTTGTACTTAGCATATTATTTCTTTCCTCAAGGGAGCAAGTGTGTTGAGGGAAATTCATATCTGTTTTACTTTTATTGTCAATATGAACTGTGAAAGTCATAAACATGTTTACTCCTCCAAAACACTGAAATTTCAAATGAGGTGAACAATGTAATGCAATTGAGCTCCTACTTAGTCAAACTAAATCAGGTCAATCAATATCAGCCATTTCTTCATTCCAAACACCAAACATTGTGATACATGAGATGCAAGACTTGGGAACATACAATAGTGAAGTGCTGAGATTGGATATGAAAAGGTGCAACAAAGTGATTCTGATAGTAAGACAAGCCATCATCTTCAAGTGTGTGAGATAACAACATTTTATATGCCAAAAAGTCTGTTATGAAAATACATTTTCATGAGGATGAAATTTGATGAATTATTCTTTAAAGAAATCTTGCCTGTTTGCAGTATTGCTGTTTGCCCAAAGGATGCTAATATTAGGCCCCCAAAATAAATGATGAAAATGGCATATTTATTATTTCATATGTTCACATCTCTTCTGGTTGATCAACTGTAGGTGATACAGCTTTTTTCTGAGTTTTGATTATGCTCATAAAGTTAGAGACAACTACAAAATATAATTGTATTTATTAGGAAAAATTCTGAGGAGATATTTTAAGCAGGTTTGATTAGAGTGGCTATTGGAAAGTTCTGGAATCCTGTAATGCTAAATGGAGGTCTTCAACAAGCAAAAGATTCATGAGATCTCCAAATTCACAAACCACAAATTGTCTATTCATGTTGCCAAAGAGCCAGATGGCATTCAAGCTTTCAGAATAAGGAAAACACTTGCAAAATCTGTGCAACACTTGTTTGTTCCAATTATTAGATATCCAAGAGCAAGATTACATACAAAATGATATTTATAATGAACCAAATATGTATCTGTGTATTGTCAAGCTTACTGTTTCATTTATTATATTATTTATTAAGCATATTACCATTAAACAACATGTAAGAAATATTGGATATTCTGAGTTTGGCAGATCACTTTTTTAGGTTAATTTCTTTAAAGGAAGCAAAATCTTTCATACTTACAGATGCATGCCTGCATAATGATATGCAGTATTAAGCTTAGAGTATTACAAAAGTCTTTCACTGATGGATGACTCCATTACTAATTTTCATGAATTTTGAAATTCTACTCATGCTTCCCTAAAAATCTTCAGAGTCCTCATATTCTTATTCATAGATACAGTAAAACATGATTAATGACAAGAATATTTCAATTAGTAGAGATAGAAGAAGTTTATGAGTTATCAAAGAGCATGTTTAAAAGCAAACAATTTGTGGATAGATGGACTCCTGTCCACACATTTTAAGTTTCATCAACTTATATTTTATTTCTTTGCATGTGATAAGGTCAAAATATAAACATAAGAAATCAAAGAACCCATAGGGGAGAGAAGCTCTATTGTGCATGTAATTATATACATCAGCACCTTGTGAAGATCCATTTTGATTGGTTCTTCTCATCATTTAAGTTACGTGGATTTGAGCCACCAACACACTCCAATTGAGCCATCAAGTTACACAGGATAAGGCAGAAGGCTCTTCCCAAAGGACACCTTTGATTTCAAATCTGTGTAATTATCCAAGATTGGTAAAACCAAAGTCCAATTATTCTTCACTATTCATTCTGCTTCTTTATTTAATCAATTTAAAAATGTTTTTTGATTTTCCATGTCTCTCAATCTCTGCTGAAGTCATATTGGTTGCTGCATTATTTGGAGTCATATTGATTACTGAATTACCTAGATAAACACTGCAAGTAGTTACTCTAATAAAATAAAAATTTGACCATGTAATTTCCTTATTTGCAGATCAGGTAAAGGATCTCTTTGCCTGCAGCACTAAGTTTATCAGTTCACAAAATACCTTTCATTTCTCTTTTTAAGATCTGGCTCCAATGTATTTTATCACACAATAGTATATATTTAGTTTTCATGAAAATGCATGCCTGTAATTCATCAAGAATTTCATTCCTCCGTTTATCTTTTGGCTTTCATGTCAAATGTATCAATGTAATGCCCTGCTGTTTGAATATGGAAGACAAAATTCACCCTTTGTTGGAGATCCCACAAAATAGAGCAGGTCACTACTACTTTATTCCTTTCCCAAAGTGTTACATATTTGCAGTATTTTTATTAGACACTTTTATATTGCTTTATGAGTTTCCTTAATAGAATGTAAGCTTCTTCATTTAGGGGACTTATCTAACTTATGTCTATGACTTTCACATATGCTGAGTTGAAAGTATGTATTAAATTCAGCAACATAAACAATTGAGTTAATTAACTTGAGAAAACTATGTAATATGAGTAGCCTATATGTGACCTAAATTAAATCTGTGCCTTTCAGAATAAGAGATTGATATGTGAGATGGATATACATATTAGTGTGTGTGCACACTCTATACACTCACATACATGTACCATATATGTCTATCTCCAAGAGCACTCCTTGAATACCAAAATCTATGAATATTCATGCCTATCATATAAAATGGTTATAGCATTTGCATATAACCTATACATATCCTCTCCTGTATTTAGGTCATCTCAAGATTACTTACAGCTCACACAATGTTAATGCAATATAAATAGTTAGGATTTTGAAATATGTAGGAAATTACGGCATGAGGAAGTGCATACGCTCTGTACACATACAACTAATTTTGAAATATTTCTTACGTGAGGCAGATTAAGTGCATGTATGTGGAATCTACATAAAAAAGGTTCTACTTTATGCATATGAGAAACTGTTTTCCTTTTAAAGTGTAAAGAACAAGGAAATATTCTTAGTATCATCTGTCTGCTTTGTCTTGATATTCTTTATCTCATACATGCATGTACAGCAGGTAACACAAGCACTGATGTTTCAGTGCAAACTACTTATAAAAAACCGTTTCTCTTCAAAAATCTCACTATCAAAAAAAAAATCTCACTATCAGGTTTAGAGTTCTGCCACATCAAAAATATTTGGAAGAAATTTGCAATATTTTTGTGGATAAAGAGCAATCAAAATTATGCTTCAAAAATTGGAAGGCAAGAAGAGTTTACAGTTGTATAAATTGGCCTGCAGAAAGGATTGGTAAAGAACAAAAGCATGCAGCAACGGGACTGATGCCCTGACCTGCAGATACAGTAATTCCACTGACAATAAGAAGCAAAAACAAGTTTTTCTGTTACTACCCAATGTCTTTGATAAAAATGTACCATCAACCTAGACTGCAGAATGTGGTATTAAAATTGAATTATGTCTAGTCCCAGCCAGAGAGCAAATTCTGACACTCGTATTATGTGTGTGTGTGTGTGTGTGTGTGTGTGCGTGTGTGTGTGTGCGGCATGGTTAGAACTTTCTGAATACCCTTTTAAACCATTGAAGCAAAAATGAAACATTAGCAGTTCCAACTTTTTATGTGTTTAAATATCTGTGTACCTACATAAATCTAGTTCAACTGGACAGTTTAATCTGCAATTAATTTTCAGAGTAGGCCTTTTAATTTCAAGATTTAACATTTCTCCCTGAATCAGATTTCTGATCAATTATTTATATTAACACTAGCACATTGGTAACTTAGACATTTTGTGCATCAATAATTGAAAATAATATTATGCAATTATTTTTTCTTCTTATATTTCATAAAAACAGGCAAGGATCTAAATGTGATTTTTTTCAGTTATTATTAAAAATTATTAGGAATGTACATAAATTCAGAAATCAAGCTGCAACCTTGGGCTATGCTTTTGGAAAAAAATAAAGAAAATGATCCAAATTTTGAATTAACTTTTTATAGTTGGTAATTTCAGGAGAATCTATGATTACAGATGCATTGATCTCAAAATATTACAATGTTCAAAAATCACTATTTCTATTTCCCAATTATCTGAATAAACTGCATTGTTAAAATAATGGAATGCTTATCTTATCAAAAGAAACAAATCTACCTCATATGCTACCACTTCAATACACTAGGAAAGGTAACCTTATGTTCACAAGGACACTAACTCTCAGAAAATATCAGAATATTTTTACATAACTAAGATTTTAAGACTAGTCACTATTTGAAGAGGCTATAGTGGCACATTCTTTAAAAATTGTGATCTTCAAATTTGCATGCAGTTATATTTCATATAAGATACACATTAAACACTACAAATAATTATCTAATTTTGGAGAAGAAGAAGCATCCTTCTGTTAACAACTCAAAGACAAATTCAAAATCTACATGATGCTAAGAGGGATTGCTAAATTGTTTGTACTGAAATATGCATTTTGATCACCTCATTCGAATTCTATCCCATACAGATCAGAAGAGGAGTGCAAACCATCAAACCCAAAGTCAGTTATGTATATTTTAATGTATTCTTTTGTGTGTTTGAAACATTAAAGAAAAAATAAAAGAGAAAGGAGCTTCTGGTATTGCTAAGTGCTCTGGGCTATGATTGACTGAATTTGTCTTTGATGATTAATAAAATATTCCGGCAATTCAAAATATTATGTTCTTTAATCCTTTATTTGTATGGTTTTTGTTTGTTAATTTAAAATCTATGGGTAAACATCCATCCCGAACCTGAGACACACCCCAGAGCCTGTGCTGTGACTGAGCCAGAGAGGAATCCCGGAGCTGGTGGGACAGGCACAGACTGGGGACTGCTCCTGCCGTCTCCTCAGCAGTGGGCAATGGAGATGATGACCACCTTACCCCTTGACTGAAGTAAAGGGGAGTTTTTCTTCAGAACAGGAGTTGCCCTACCACAGAGACTGGGTGAGAGAATCCTTGGATCATAGGTGTGGAGGGCAGGAGGTCTAGTTATGCGTCTCCTTGGGTCCCCTGGGGTGAGGCCTGAATTCACAGGGTCTGCCCTCTAAGGAAAGAGGCCAAGCTTGGAGGGTGAAATTATAAAAGAGCATGGTCCTGAAGACGCAGTCTAGTGGTATCTTCGACCACTGGCACAGCTACCTGCACTCAGTAGAATCCTGTGGTCTAAAGTATTATGGGCTAGCGCACAGGTTGTCTGGATCAAAATCATAGTCTTCTTAATTAAGGCTAAGGAAGTCCAGCAGGGGCTCCCATGGTTTACATGTTAAGTTGTTTGACCCCAGTGATATCTCTAAATTTAAGAGTATAGGCAAGACAGCGTAACAGTGAATCACAACTGGTTTTCTCTCTACTCCATATCCAGAGTTCACGGGATTTTATTCAGTAATAAGTCAATACAGTGACACACAGAATTGTGTGGATACAAGGCAGCAGAATCTTAAAATGGAGGCAGGGAGCACAAATAGAAAGAAAAACAAGTACCTGGTAACAGGATTCTATGAAAAGTTTATAGAAGAGATGAAAAAACTATACAGTTTCAAAGAGAAACAAAAAGAACTTCATGGCATCATCACAAAATATCCCCTAGGTGAATTCAGGGGAAATTAGTAAAAAAATTGGGCAGCCTGACCAAAACTGCCCAAAACATAAGTGAGGGATTCAACATGGATATGGAATCCTTGAAAAGAAATCAGGTGGAAATACCCAAAATGAAAAATAAACAGAATTTATAAATTGCAGAGATGATCAGTGTGAAGACTGTCAGAAATTCAGGAAAAATGGTATTAAAAAGCATGAAAAGAAGTCATAAAAAAAGCAAAAAAATTCCATTCAGCAGCTACTAAATGAAACTAAGAAGACAAACCTAATGCTACTTGGAATTAGAGAAAAGCTAGAAGATAACATAGATGGAATTATTAATATGTTCACAAAAATTGTAGCAGAAATATGAGAAAGACATATAAACATACAAGAACATACAAAGAAGCAAAGATTACAGAACACCAAACATCCCTGATAACAAGAGGTTCACTAAGATATACCTTTATTAAATTCTCAAATATCAAGCAGAAAAAAAATTAAAAGCACTCAAAAACAAAAATGAAAATAATATAAATATATAAAGCAAGACCAATTGGAATTACAGAAGACTTCCCAACACAATACCTTCAGGCTAGAAAAGCTTGATATTTTAAGTCCTAAGAGCAGACAACTTCCAAACTGGACTAACCTCAGCAGCAAACCTTCCTTTGCAATAAATGTGAAACAAGGACATTTCATGAGGAAGACCATCTCAAGAGATTTATTACTACAAAGTCAGCACTCTGGACAATACCCACTAATAACCTAGATAATGAAACGAATACAGCTAAAAACCCAGAAGAAATGAAACACCAGTTAAAGTCAATGGAAAAGCCTTTCACCCCCAGGAAGTCTTCCAGAAAGCAGCATCTCAGGCTGTCTCTTTGGGACCCGAAAGTCTCGGACCCGTAGAGTGGCCTGGGCTGTTTGGATCGAAAGTCTGCGCAGACCTGCATCTCAGCGCGACTCTTTGGGGCTGGTAGGCCCGCCCTTCATCCACAAGGAACTGCCTGGAGATCGGCATCTGGGCCAGGTCTGTTTGGGCCCGTAGCCCCGCCCTTCACACCCAGGAAGTCTCCCAGAAAGCAGCATCTCAGGCTGTCTCTTTGGGACCCGAAACTCTCGGACCCGTAGAGTAGCCTGGGCTGTTTGTATCGAAAGTATGCACAGACCTGCATCTCGGCGTGACTCTTTGGGACTGGTAGGCCTGCCCTTCATCCGCAGGGAACTGCCTAGAGATCCACATCTGGGCCGGGTCTGTTTGGGCCCGTAGCCCCGCCCTTCACCCCCAGGAAGTCTCCCAGAAAGCAGCATCTCAGGCTGTCTCTTTGGAACCCGAAACTCTCAGACCCGCAGAGTGGCCCAGGCTGTTTGGATTGGGAATATTGTGGAGACTGGCATCTAGGCCAGGTCTGTTTGGGACCGGGAACTTTTCAGAAACCAACATTCTGGCCTGACTCTTT
>PVJX010031448.1:0-21198 GCA_004027295.1 Dolichotis patagonum
GGGGAGGGGAAGGGGGAGGGGGATGAGAAGGGGGAGGAGAAGGAGAGGAGGAGGAGCCAGAGCGGGTGTGTCTAGGACTGAAGGAAGGTGGCGGAAAGAGGCTCCATTTAGCTTCCTGCTGTCTGGGGCTTTTGGCCTGTCTTCCCTGTGGTTTTGTGTATTTCTCATCTCAAGGGCTCACTAGCTGTTCTGGTCGTTGTCTCCACAGGCACAGGTGTTGGCTCTCATTTCCCTTTTAAAACAATCCAAGTTGTCATTTCCAATTTATTTATGGAATCACTTTGGAGTTGCAAACCACTTGGAAAATGATCAAGGCTTTCCTTCTGCGGCAGGGACAGTTTCATCCTTGAAAGGGAGGGCCTGTGTCCAGTCACACCCCTCCCCAGGTCTGCGGGAGCAAAGGTGACCTCAAACCAGCCTCTCACTATACCATGCAGTGGTGTTTACTAGGACTTAGCTGAGAGTCCCAGAAAGGCAGGTAGTGACTGGGAAGTGACTACCAGCCTTACACCTGAAGGAGAGGGCTCCGATTACCACCTATCTCTGTCCTGGGGAGATTTAAGGCAGGTCTGATTGTCCACTGAAGCTGTTAAAACAGAGCTAGAGCACGAGGGAAGAGAGATCTGTTAATAGATATTGGCAGACTTTCTCTTTTCCTTTGGAAAGCTTTCTTAGGACTTTAGAATCATGTAAGATTTGGACTGTGGGCCAGATTCAGGGACATCAGAGTCGGTTCCCAATTCTCTTTTCTCTAGTGCTTCTTGGAGGTCACTCACCCCTCCCACCCCACCCATCAAAGCATTCTTGGGTTGCCGTGGGACAGTGGATGGAGAACCAGTCCTGGTCCTAGGAGGCTCATCCCGGATCTGGACGTGTCACAGAGCAGCTCCTAGGGGACAAGTGTCATGCCCTCTTTCCTATCTGTATCAGACCAAAGGTGTGCACCCAACACCTGTAAATATGCTGGGTGACGCAGCTGAGAATGGAAACAAAGACTTTATCCACTGAGGGCCCTGTGATCACTGCGGATGCCTCTCAGGGGCCACAGATCCCGGCCAACTCCCAGCTGGGGTTATTTTTGTATAATCCTATATGAGACTTCCAAAACCACCATCAAATGGTCTTATTTTTCTGTTGGCAGCGGAAATAAAATGTAATTTTGCCCCTTTCCATGGAATAAGGTTACAGCATTATTCATTTTACTGGTTGTATTTAACCACATGTGAATGTCAAGAGAAATAATGTGGAAGATATATAACCTTAAAGAAAAGTAGGGTTTTTTTTTCTTAAGATAGCTAAGTGGGCATACACGATTACTTGTGGGAGACCATACAGTATAAAAATACTAGGGCAGAAGACCTTGTGTACAGCTTTCTCTCTCTCTCCTGTTAGCTCCTTTCCCCAGGTTAGATTGATGAGGGCTCCAGGCCCAGTCGACCCCTGGCAGCAAGGCCAGGCGAGCCATCAGCCAGCTCAGCCCCAGGCCATCTCTCCCCAAAGAGCCCAGATGCTGGGCCAGGGAATCACCTCTGTCACTCACCCTGTGGGACCCTGCAAAGCAGGAGAACAGGCTCCACGGTGGCCCTTTGCATGACAATTAGCCTAGGGCAAAGAGCACAAAAGGGTCATGATATGCAAATTTTTCACTTTGCAATCAACATTGCACACTAACATTTTATATGGACGCATACTCGTGCATTTATGGACTGTATTTATTTATTTACTTATTGGCAATACTGGGAAGTTTACGCAGCAGGGCCTCTGCGCTGAGCTACATCCCCAGCCCTTTTGGTTTGGTTGCTTGTTTGTATTTATGTGTATGTAGATGTGCTTGTATGTATTTATTGTTTCTTTTCTTTGCTTTCTTTTTTTTTTAGATAGAGTGTCACCGTGTAGCCCAGGCTGCTCTCAAACCCACAGCAATCCTCCTGCCTCAGTCCCAAGTGCTATGATTACAGGCATGAGCCACCAGCCACATCCAACTTTTCTTTTGTATTTTGAGACAGATCTCACGAAGGCACTGAGGACTTAGGCAAGGTTGACACTTTGAGTCCTGCTTCGGCCTCCTGAGTGCTGAGACTGCGGGCGTGTGTCGCCAAGCGTAGCCCACATTGCTTTTTCTGAAACAGCGCATTGCACAATCCAGCGTTGTTTTGCTACCTTTGTCACTCTTTTCCTTTCACATATTTTTTTTGTACCTGGATCGACCTTGTGCTTGCTTGCTTGCCAGGCAGGCGCTTATGCCCCTGAGCTAAATCCCCGCCCTCTTTCTTTGTTTTTGAAGGTGCCGGGGGTGGAACCCAGAGGCTCAGGCACCCCAGGGGCGTTCTCTGTCGCTAAGATGCACCCCGCCTCCATTCCACGTTTATTTCAAAAGCAATGGGTGTCTATGTAGCGCTGTTCTGGGCAGGTATAAGCCAATAATCTTACAGAAATATAAAATTGTGGTCTTTCTTTATATTCTGAGTTTTCCTTTAACTTTAAAAAAAATCATGAGGCAAGTCAAATACATCCAACATAAGGCAAGTACAGTGCAGAATAACGAACCCCTTTGGACCATTAGCAATTCATAGCCAGCTCTACTTTATCTATCCCTAAGTCACACGCCCTCTCCTTCTCCCTGTTATTTTCCAGGCAAATCTCAACCATTGCCTCATTTTACCTGTTTACATTTTTCCTGCATTCTGTTTTTAAAAATGGTGATGGAATTTAATAATCAGTTTGTCACTTGAACTGTTGTGTTTTTTAATATTTCAGTGCTGTATATGGATCCCAGGGCCCTGGGCATGCTAAAGCCTGCAGCCCATCCTTGAGCCCCTACTTGAACTGTTTTAAAGTTTGCTATTCAGTAGCATTCAGTGCATTCACAGTGCTGAGCCTCCATCACTGTCTACCCACAGGATTCTTTCATCTTGCAGCATTGGCACTCTGTATCATCAAACAATGACTTCCCTTCCTCCTAGGTCCTGGCAGGCAGCATTGTTCTTCATGTCTGTGATGGTGACTACCAGAGTCAGAGGCTAGTGCCTTGCACGAATGTGATCACATGATGTTTAGCCTTTCGCGCCTGGTTTATTTCACTTTGTGTAATGTAGACACAGTTACCCACGAGACAGCGACTGGATGAATCGCCTTCCTTTTTTAAGGCTCTGCGTTTGGTTCATCACCCGTTGGTTCTTTTACCAAGAAAACACAGACTATTTGAACTCTCAGGGGCAAATATCTCCTCCCTGGTAGTATTTTTCATATTTGACCTGTTTGGAAAGTATTAAAGAATGATTTTGGGGAAGTCTCTTTTCTTCTGCCAAAGCCATGGGTCATGGTGGGAAGAAATGTTAGTGAGTTCTGCGTCTTCAGGAGCTTCAAAAATCACAGAAATGGTGCACTTAGCTTACATGTGTTCTTCTGCGAAAATCTATAGCTGCCTGCCTCATGTGTCTACTCTGAGTCCCCCATACGATTTAATAAATGTATTGAAATCAGATACCTTAGCAATAAAGCCATTCCTTGATATCCAAGGGTGACACCAAAATATGTAGATACTCAGACACCGCATGTTAAATAGGACAGTATTTATATAACTTAACACGTCTTTCCATAGCCATTTAATCTCCCGTAGATTGCATATAATAACTAATGCAATGTAACTATGGAGTAAATAGTTGCTATACTGTATTATTTAGGGACTAATAATAAGCAGAAAAAGTTCAGAACAGATGGACTTTTTTCGGGAGTATTTTTTAGTTTATTGAATCCCTGCATGCAGGATGGTGCACAAGCAGGGCTGATCGAGGTCAGCTCTATGTCTCCTCAGGAAGTAAGGACAGACAGACTGGGGATTTAGGTGTGCATGACAATACTGGTAGCAGAGTCACACGCCTATCTCTCAGGAACTCCAAGACCTTTTGGAATCAGCTCGTCTTCAAAACATCTCAAAGACACCGTGAAGCATGCAACACATTCCCTATGCGATAAACAACCGAGGCCTAGACCAGCAAAATTAACTGACAACTAAAAAGAGGCAAAAGGAGGTACCAGGACTTTTCCTTCACCTCTGCACTTGTTGCATTGGCTGCCTTAACGCTTGCTCCAGCCCGGGCCACAGTCTCTGTCGTTAGTGCTAAGGCAGAGTCAAAAAGCAGAGTCAAAAAACCATGTGGGCCGAGCACATGGTTTGTTGAAAGGGAAATAATGTATTAACCTAGGAGACATGGCAGAACCGAGGAGTCCGCAGTGTGCTGGTGCCCTTCGGGCACTAACCAGCAGTCAGTGGGGGGTGGGGAGAGGTCAGCCCGCTGGTCTGCTGACCCTCCAAGTAGGGAATGATGCTCTCTGCACCTTCCTTCCCCTGGGTCCCAGATGCCATGGTGCTGATGCTAGGAACTGACCTCAGGCTTAACCCTTGTCTTGTAGGTGATGATGCCCTGGGCCAGATCTTCTGTCCTCTTTCTGTTTCAGCCTCTGACTATCTTAATCTTCTTTTCTTCTGAGTAAACAGGAAAGGAAACGATTACAGCAGATGTGGAGAGCAGTAATGACACTCCACACTGTGCCTTCTTTCTGCACATGAGTGCTATGTGGGCACACGAGGCCTTTCTCTCTCCTGTGTGCTGCAAACCTGCCCACTGCCAAGTCACTTCCTCCGTAAAGCTTCTTGTCTGACCCACTTATCGGTCCCTTAGTCATCTGCCTGCTTATGGTAGTCATTTCCAGTTGCCTTTTGTGTTTCTTTTCAATCTGCTGCTTTTTAACTCTGGTGAGTCACTATGGCTCCCCCAACTTGGTGGTCACTTCCTTTGGGACTTACTCACTTGTGTAACAGCACAGGGTGGGCAGTCAGGACATTTGTACAAAATGAACAAGTGCTGTTCACTGAAAGGCAAATGAGGGGACAATGACTTTAATCTAAGCACATGGCTCACACGGACAGAGGTAAGATGAGAAAGCAGGGTTTTGCTTTTCCCTGTTCCCATCCCACTGTCCTGCCCCAGAAGAAAGTAAGTCAGGACTGTCGTGAACACTGGCCAGTGTGCAATGACGGTCCATGCTCCTCTGAGGGCATCAGATGGAAAAGCTGTAAGAACTGGTCACATCCTCTGCAGCTGCTTACCTGGAACACTCAGGGGTTGACCAGATAGATGAATGTGTGGTTGTTTGGTTTTGATCTTTGGTATCTAGCTTTGTAGAGAAGCAACACCTTGTCTGGGTCCCTTTGCATACCAATGAGTTTCTTTCTTTCTTTCTTTCTTTCTTTCTTTCTTTCTTTCTTTCTTTCTTTCTTTCTTTTTTCTTCTTCTTTCTTCACTTTCTTCTCTTCTATCTTTTATTTTAGAAAGAAAAAAGAATGAAAACTATAACACAGAATTTCTAAACAAGATAATAAGAGATTAACAGCCGTTAATATATTGTGTATTGTTATCTTCAAAGTGGTTGCTCAGATTAAAAGGTCTAGGCATGAAAAATTGGGCCAGTGGTTTTCATAAAAAGGGCTTAGAACACTGGCAGATACTGCATGGCATCCGTAGCTGTGATAGTTGTTTAAGATAGCTGACAACCTACCAGTCTTACATGTTAAATGTCTGGCTGAAACATGCCAAGTAGGCCATAAAATAGAGCCATGATAAGTAGGTTTTTTTTTTCATATTGGCAGAAAAGCTTAATCTGAAGGCAGTAGCACATAAAACATTTCTGTAATGAGGAATTCATAACTTAAAATATAATGCTTTTGTAACTCTGGACCTCTTGGGGGAAAAAATAAAATGAGTCATTAAGTTCATGAAAGACAATACACACATTCAGCTTTAAATGTATTCACCAGATCGGCTCTTTTCTCTATGATAAGATTCTTTTCCTTGATTAGAAGAGCGTAGTCATTCGACTGCAGAAGAGTGTATTACACCAAATAGCAGGAGTCATCCGTCACCTGTTTCCCTGTATTTATGCATGAAAATAGTGTTTGTCTTTTTGCAAGGTAGCTTAGGCTTTTATCTAATCTTCTACCTAGGGATATGCAGAGACTGCGGGGCTGCAGGCATAAAATTTGTTTCTTGGAACCTCAGGCTGATTATTGGCTTGTGAAAGCAAAGAAAGACAGACACGCTGACTCCCACCCTCCCTCCACTAGGTTACATTTATGGGGATTAACTACATTATTCAATGTATTTCTTAAGAATTAAATTAATTATAATGCATTTGGATTCCCTGAGCATTCTCACAATTAATTTGTGCTATTGAGTTATCAAATATCCCTTTCTTAAGGGATTAGCTCATTTCTTATGTTTTGCACCGGTGTCCCAAGAAGTAATTTTTGGACTGAAAAAAAAATTGGATCCTTATTCCAAAGATTTGTTTTTAATCTCCAAAAGAATTCTTGGAACACTGGAATAAAACAGGACCTAATCCCTTAAGGAAGGATATCTGATCACCCAATAACACAAATTAGTAAAATTAGTGAGCCAAAGAAACGTTCTGCTTTTCTCACCTGCCTTTGGTATGCTGAGCCTCAAGACAGCTCCGATATCAAATATATCATTCCTGGGTCCCTGTGCATCTATTAAACTCAATTTTAAAAACTGAGTATTTAAATTACCTGTTTCAGGTGAATCAGATATCCTAGAACATACCTTCAATTTTTAAAATATCTTAGTTCAAGCTTTAAAAAATTCTTTCGGTGATGTTGCATAATTTCCTCTGCAAGATCGATCCCATCCCATTCCACGCATGATTGCTGTATGACAAGAGAGTGCAGTACGCAGGGGTTAGGCAATGCATTATGCAAGGTGCTGACATGGAAAAGGGCTTTGGTTTAACATAAATGGCAAGATTGTTAATCCTTTTAAGACTCTGGGTCCATGTATGAAGGACTATAATGCAAAACAATGCTACATAAGCTGTCTGCCCACATTTATTTACTAAAGGTTATCTAGTCAAGGCCTCCATTGCTTGTCAAAGTTAGAGGGTAAAATATAAGCCCTGTGATGTCACTGGCAAGAAATGCAGTTATTCATAAAGCACAAAACAAAACCTAGGGAGATGTTGCTTATCATGTCCTCCCAAGTAGGTTCAGAAGATGTAAAAGAAATGTTTTAGGTCAGAGTGGAGAAACCTCAGTTTACATTCGGGAATTTACAGTGCTAATTGAAACTGAGCCTAAATTATTATAAAACAAAAAATAAATTTCAATATGTCAATAAAACATCCCCTACTTGGCAAATTTGCATCTATTTAAGTTTTTTTTATGAATGACATACTTTTTGGTAAAATCATAGATTAAAATTTTTTAAAGAATAGTTGTCTTTTCTTGCTTGATACAGAGAAAGATTATCTAAGTGCATGAGCTAGAAAAGAAGCTTCACTTTTTCATTATTTTTTACTGGGTGGTGTTACAAAGGACAACCAACCCAGCATGCACCGGCTGGCGTCACGTACATGCGAGGTAGCTGTGTGTGTAAATAGATTTTTATAACGTGGGGCCACAAAAACTTCATAGGGTCTTTTTTTCTGTTTTATGATACTTTTTCAATATTCTTCTTCCTCATCCAGTAAGTAGAGGAGCAACTGCTTAGAAGAGAGAGTACGAGCAATTGTAGTCATTGCTTTCATGAACTGACTTTCCTAAGAGAGTTACAATTGAAAGGAACAAACACAACAAAAAATTTCTTGTGCCATTGGAGTTCTGTTCAGAAAGCCCTCGCCTACACCTGTGTCTTCAAGAGCAGCACAATTTATAATAGCTAAATCTTAGAAGAGGCCTATATGTCCATCAACAAGTGAACAGATGAAAAACTGGTATTTATATACAATGGAGTACTGCTTTGCCGTCAAGAAAGATAGATTTGAGTCATTTGTAGGCAAAAGGATGCACCTTGAGACCATAATGTTGTGAGATACATCAGATGCACAAGCTCAAAAACCATATGGCTTTTCTTATATGAGAAACCCAAATTATAAATAAAGAACAAAACAGAAGAGAGGTAATAGGAAGTAGAGAGACAGACCCTTTTCAAATGAGAAGAGGGATCAAGAGATGGAGGCGGTGAAGGTAGAGAAGGAAAGGAGATGCAGAAGGAGTTGAGATGTGTGTATGTACTAACTCTGCACAAGGTATGGAATCATTACGTACTGCAAACAAATCCTAATGAAAAAATAAAAACTGAAAAAAGTCCTCCTCCTATTTACCTGTTGCATATGTAAGATGCGGGTTAAAAATAACATGTACTCGCCTTTAAAATACTTAACACACATTTCAAATATTTTTCTTTGTGGACATCTCTCTTTTTGGAAGGTAAATTGTGTCTCAGAGTATCTGTCCTTTCTCTCAAGGCATTCAGCAGCTTCAGTTCTTACCTCTCCCTCCTTCTACTCCTGTCTTTTGATTAGGGTGACACAGTCTAGGAAAGCCATTGGTCAGGGTGTTTCAGATAAACCTGTGTCTGAAAAAATGCAGGTATAATTTGGCCTCCACGGAGCTATACTATTCCTGAAGTCCAGACTTCTCATCGGTCGATGTGGGGTTTGAAGCCAAGATGTGGGGTTTGAGTTTGTACTGCCATTTACCAACTGTGCTAACACAGGGTTGTTCTGAATTTTCCCGAGTCTTGGTTCTTCTCTCCGCAAAATGGACATAGACAAGAATGGCTCCTCTATCACAGTACTGTTAACAGTAGTAAATCCTGCAGCAGATGCACAGCCCAGGGAGGCTCGGATTTCAGCCCCTGGCCAGGGTGAGTGAGCCACCATGCATTTGCCCAGCAAGTGTTTCAGTAAAGGTTTCCAGAATGTCAGGCACTGTTGGAGTGCACCCGGGACCCATCTGCAAGTGACAGAGATAAAGGACTCCTGGCCCCGTGGAGCTGGGGTGCTGGTGGGGGCAATGGATTGCCTACAGTGGACAGAATATGAGGTGTGCGGGCAGGGACAAGACTGATGGGGAAAACGTGGGGCAGGGGGAGGGGGAGGGAAGGGGTCAGAGGGCACGGGGGCAAGCTATAATTTTCAAATAGGACTAAGGTAGCAGGCCTTGGAGAGAGGGTAATGTTTAGGCAGAGGCGTGACACAGGTGAGGGATTAATCTGAGGAATCTGCAGAAAGGTCACTCCAGGCAGAGGTGGCGAGTGCCAATGCCAGGTGTTTGGGGAGCAGGAAGCAGCTTAGTTGCTCTCTCTGGCAAGCCTGTGTCTCACTCGGTGGCCCATGATTGGAGCTGTGCGAGCCAGCGGGGGAGCAGGAGAATGTGGATTTGGAGATAATAGAGCCGGAGCAGGGCTGCTCCTAAGCACCGGTGGATGGAGGGTGATGAGTGTTTGCCACTGAGGTCTCTGAGCTGGTAGATGCCCTTTGGGGAGCAGAGACTGTGCACATCCGCAGTGAACCAGCTAATTCATTCAGCACTGTCCTTTCCGGGGTCCATGCCTTGCTATTGTTTTGTCTTTTTTTTTTTTTTTTTTAAGTTTTCCCTCTTACTCACGTGTTCTTTCTTGCACATAGCAGGATCTTCTAGGCTGCAAGGAAGAGAGTCATGCTGGTTACTGAGTCAGCAGTGGCCATACAGGCGTGGGTAGGGGTGGGGACACTGCAGAGGGTGAGCGCTCTGTCTACAGATGTGCACCCTGGAAGTTTTCAAAGCTGAACCTCGAAACCAAAGCTCATGTGTGGCCATAGAGGGCCAGGCCACCTGGCTGTGACTGCTTTTTTTCTCTTGTACTGTGGATGGAAGCCAGGGGCCCTGGACCATAGAGCTACAGCACAGCCTCCCTCACGTTTTCTGAGCCAGGATCTCATTTGTAGTCCAGGCTGGCCTTGAACTTGTGCCGCCCCCCCCCACCTTTGCCTCCTGAGCGCTGGGATTACAGGTGTGCACCACTGCACCTGGTTTGGGGTGTCCCTTTAACTGCTGTTGGAAGGACCTGGAAAGCGGGACTGAGCTAGTCTCAGCTCTGCACCTGCCAGGCTTACAGAGAGCTGGCCTGCCTTTGACACGCCACGGCTGGCTAGGCCCTAGGGGGCCATCACGCCATTTAGGAAAGGCAGCCCTCTTCTGGGCTGTGCCTTCCTTGAGCCAGCGCTCTTGGTCTAGTAGGTAGCGGGCAAGCTGTGTTTCCACGGCTGCTGGTCCCTGTAGCTACAGATTCTTGTGCAGTGCCCAATCCAAACATCTCATCTTTTAAGACGGGGCAGAGCTCTAACAAAACTGCAGAGTTTATTTCCCCTTTGGCAGGTGGTACGTGTTCCTCTATGATTGGCTGATTGTGTACTTTGGTGACTCAGCTACTTTCTTTCTCTCAGCTTTTCTCTTTCCTGTCAGCGTGGATTTAGTAATCCTCTCTTGGTGTCTTTAATTCAGACTCCCTGAAAGAGAATTTGCTGTTTGGCCAGTCACCTGCTGGTGGAAGTGGTGATCCGGGCCTGCTGATTAGCTCTACGTGTGAGTCAGAAACTGGTCTCGAACCGATAGGCCCTGTCTGGGGCATGAATGTTGCAAACTGAGTAGGAACACACCCTCTGAATACCACGGTGCACGATGTAGTCTTTGGAGGCACTGCTTTGTTCTGAGTTCAATCCTGGGCAGAGTGAGTTGATTTATAGGAAAACACACAATAACGTTATATTAGCATTTTCTTGGACAACCTGGGAAAGAAACCAAAATAGCATTTTTATTTACCAGAAGAGGAGATTTAAATGATTAAATGCAGAATGAATGGCATGTTTGGGTCCTATCCAGTCCTGGTTTCCCTACTCCTCTTACTCCTTGTTAATCCCAGCATCCAGGCAATGGTTTAGCACCTTACTTTCTAGATTTGTGAGTTTCCGTCTCTGGATGCCTGCTACATTCATGTGCTCTTATCACCTGTCGCTGTGTCAGTGTGGACCTCTCTCTCTCGTCAGGCAATCCCTGCATGGCCTCCACCAGAATGATATTTTCAGAAAACAAGTCTGACCCCAAATCACATTACTCTGGCTTGCCCTGTCCGTCCAGCACACTCTCCATGATTTCACTCCTTCTTGGCGTTCGAGAACTATCTCGGCCACTCTCTTGAATCTTGGATAATACTATACATTTCCTTTTCCGTTCTCTTTTTCAAATCCAGCCTCAGTACACCACAGTTTTTTCAGCTTCTAAGCCTTTTCAGATGATGGAAAGCCTTTTCTCCTTTCCTTCCTCTGCTCACCTCCTGCTTGACACGAAGGCCGAAGACTTTGGGAGCTGTGCTCGCTTCGTCTTTGGGCCCCTTCTCCGGGTGCTTTTAAGGTCCTGGGATGGAAACAGTGAGCCTTGTCATCATTCTTGGTCCCCACGCCTGTGGTACTGTGGGCTTCTTGAGGCCAGTGACTCGGAAACCTCATCTCTTCCAGCCCTATTGGCGCCCCTGACTCCACAGAACACTGAGGTCAACAGTTTGCAACTGAGCTGAACTTGCTCTTCAGCACTGGACATTGAGTTCTTTGGGGGAAAGTTTACTCTTCTCCCCACCCCACTCCACACTTTCTATTTTGGGAAAGGAGGACAATATTCCTTCTTTTCTCTGTCCTGTATTTTACGCTATCAATTCTGGTCTTCAAAGCTGTCCTTTGTGTTGATTTCAAACTATGATCTGGTGCTTGAGAATTGCTGGGATCCCAGAAAGTCTAGACACTTGGCTGGGTTAGGGTTAGGGTGCTGCAGTCTCTGAGGAGACTTGACTGTGCTCTTAGACACTGATTGTGCTTTGGCTTTTTGGAAGGGTTGAATTGGAAAAGATTCACACTGGTGAAGGGCAGTCCAGCTGGTGAGGTCTGGGGGACTTCGGGTGGCTTCCAGGCCAGGCAAGAGTGCCCCTGGTTACAGTCTATTGGGCACTGATTTCTTCTCAGGAATGGACAGTCACCAGAAAGAAGGGAATGGTTTCTTTTCTCTTGCTGGTTGTGTGCTTCATTAGGTCTCACAGGCTGGGAAAGATTGGTCTGTCATGTCAAGGATTATACAAACCTTCTCTGAGTTCCTACCTTCCCTCTTTCCCTCCAGTGGCCAAATTCTCTCATATACCAACACTCTGAGGTGTCCATAAGCTTTCTTCTATGGCTTAATTCAATGACCTCCTACCACAAGAGCTGATGAGCTGTGCGGGCTTAATAGGACTGTTTCTGTCTTTTCCATACCTCTTAAGAAAATGTTCTGCCAATGCGTCACCACTTGAAGATGCCCATTTGTTATCTTACTTTAAGCAGTCTCTACATTATAATTTAGCAGCATAATGGAATCCCTATTCTAGTTGACAAACACTGTGGTGCAAATGATTTAATTTACTAGCTTAAGCATTCGTCTACATATTATTGTACTGATCAGTCATTGCACAGTAAAATCACTCATCCTTAATGTAATGATTTGGTATCCCTACAGAGAATTCTAGTCATCAGAATGTCATTAGATACAGTAAAAAGATGAAAATTACTATTACACAGCAGTAAACACTATTAACTGTTAGTTAAAATAGCATTTAATTTAGCTGGGCAAGAGTTTACAAATTTCCACAGTTTCCTTGGTCCTCGAATAATTGCCACCACAAAAGCTAATGACACTTCTGCCAATGAAAAGACGGAATGAGCAAGGACCAATGATGAACTTGTGTCTTCCTACAACAGATGCCATGTTGTGACAGTGCAGATTGCTTGGCTCTCTGGGGCATTTTGTTGGTCAGGAAAGGAAGCCTGAGTAATACCCTGGGAATAAGAAAGAAGGCCGAAGAGTCTGTGCATCTCCAACATGTAGAGGAGTATCAGGATAATCAGTAAGGGACAAAATGATTTCTCCCAAGGTGCTTTTCTTTCTCTCCACCAGCTCTGCTTTGCAATCTGGTGTTCCGCTGCGATGCTGATAAACTGGGGCCCCCATACATTCCTTCCCAGTGTCCCGGTTGGGTGGCCCCCATCTGGTCAAAGAAGTACAGCTCGTTGGAAAGTACACGTGATTGCACAAGTATTGTCAACTCCAGGTTTACAGGCAACTTCAGTTTAAGTTAGAAAACATGCATATGCCTGTAAGTGTCCTTTCTCTGTTGCAACCTGAGTCCCGCATTTCCCAGTTTTAAATAAAATCAACAACAACATCTATAATGCCTGTAAATGCATGCGTGCCGTGTGTGACTTGTCTTCATCTGAGCTATTGTGATTCACTTCCTGGTTTATTCCATCACTGAAGATTACTGACTTTGAGTTCAGTGCCCAAAATGTTGAACTTAGATATGGAAAGGAACACAAGGGACCCTTCCCTATAGGCAGAAGGCAATAAAAACAAAATAACAGACGGCACCACTTTCTGCTTTGCTTACGCTTCTAATTTGACAGGCAAAATGATGGCGGCAAAGGATTGGTCCTAGTAAGACCATGATAGAGGGAAACGGTCCCAGTTTGCGTGATCCTGAAAGAGGGCAGTAGTAAATGGCAATGCTAAATCAATGAAGTGGCAGTCATGTGGCAGGATGTCTAGTCCTAAAAAGGCTTACCAGTTTGCGGAACGGTGTCTGCCAGCCAATTTTCATCAAAAATATGTAATAAAGAATTGCCCAGAAATGGATTTTTTTTTCAGTGCTGGGAATTGATCCTAAGGCCTTCATATTGAGCTATATTCTCTGCCTTTGCTAAAATTTTTAAATTTTTGAGACGGGGCCTCATTAAGTGACTAAATTGCTGGGGCTGGGCTTGAACTGGGGATCTTTACCTGAGCCTCCCACGGTTCTGGGGTTATAGGCACACACCACTGTACTCTTTATGGATTCTTTATACATGGGGCATGACAGAGTGGAAATACTTGATATTAAGTAGCATGCTGTGTGTAGGGGCATGCGAATGTCCCCGCTGAGGTGGCAGTCCAGGGACCTGACTGTGCGCACTTGGTCCTGATGGCACCTGTTATTCGTGGACGGTGTTATGGTGGGTCATGAGATGGTATCATTTAGAGGGCACCAAAAGTTGACTAATAAATGTTACTGCCAATCAGTGAGGAGAAAAGGAACACATGTGTGCTACCCTTATTGGACTCAGGGATCACTTGCATTTAGTTTTCAAGCTACATGTGATTCTCTGTGGGGTGACACAATCCTTTGGTCCCTGCTATGGTCAGGAAAGGAAGTGTGTCGATGTCCCGCCTTACTCTTGGTGTTTGTGGGTAGGTGTATGTGTGTGACAGTCTGTATGAGTGACTGTGTGTTCTGCAGAGTTAGAGTGCTCAGCTTCCATATGTGTTCCCTAAAAGACCTTTCGGTGAGGCTCTGACCCGTGACTCACGGAAATCCCTTTGCCGCCATATACCTTCCCCGGAATTTCCCCACACAGTACCCCAAATCCTCATCAAAAGGAGCCAGACGCAGGGATTCAGTCTAGGACCAAATTCCACATATCAAATAATAGGAAATGGATTGAAAATAAAGAGTCCTTGAAATACACCGATCTCTTAATCCTTACTAATTGGTTTTTCACTGTAATATACGAACCCAACTTAGGAACTATTTGGGCTCTAGCGTTGATTTGGGTTGGAAAGACTGCTAAATAACAAAGCATTATACATATTATAATTAGACATTGTATAAAATATATTATAAAGCCTTCATATGTATTATTTAATATAAATATACCATTTATATGACATCCAAAATAGTTTATTACTTGCAAGAATAAGTATATAAGTGCCACCAAAAATTGAAAGTACTGTATGACAGTAAGATATTGAAATTGTGTTTTCATTGTTAAAAAAGTGCTACTTTATAATATAAATGTGTAGACAGATTAAAAATACACATTTTGGGAGGGGGGCAGGACAGGGCCTCCCAGCCTAGCCTTGAACTTGTGATCCGCTTGCCTCAGTCCCCCAGTGCTGGGATACAGACATCACACGCTCTACAAATATTCTTTGCGACATGGAAACAGTAAAAGAGCACAGACTTGAGAGTTGTACAGTTGTATGCTGGGCCATTCTAAATTTCCATCTTTTGACCCCACTTTGCCTTTCCTTGCTTTATCTCATAATTCCTGGCGGATTCATGGCTCTGGCCAACTTCCTTTCGTGACAGTCTCAGTAGCTTAGAACTGGCTTTCTCTGGGTCTCCCTGTTCCAATCTGTATGTCCAGTTCTGCAGGTAAAAGCCCTTCTTTTTGCTTTTCCAAATCTCACTCATCATGGAGGGCTTAGCTTAAGTGTCTCCTCCTTCAGAAACCCTTTCTTGCTCACTAATTCATTTCCCCAGTATTTAGTGACCTCCATGATGTGCTCAGCTCTGGGGTAGATGCAAAGATGAGTGGGCCCAGGACTTCTCCCTCAGGGTGCGGACAGCCAGCTTTACGGTGTTCACCACGTGGCTGCTGGGGTGGTTCAAATGGCTCTAAAGATATGAGCTCATATGATCTTTAAAATATACTTATGAGGTAGGTCCAATTTTATTATCTTTATAAACTGAGGAACCAAGGGCATAGAAATTGAGTGACTTGCCTTTGGTGACTGTTACTGAGTTGTAGAACAGTGACTCGAGAACTGGCTTTCTATAGAAAAAAGCAAGATGAATGTTGACAAATTCATTTGTTTGGGTTTCAGAACGAAGGTGCCAAGTGGTTGAGAGCTGCTTTTTAAAAAATATTTTTATTGGTATGTTTTTGCAATCCATGGTGGATACATTCACAGTGGGTCACTGTACACAGGCATAACCAGCTTTGTCCTCTTTACGTCCCCCTTCTCTTTCTCTTCTATTCTGTCTCTCCTCATACCCGAATTCCTTTCCTGTCTCCACATGGTCTGTCTCCCTGTTTGTCTCCTGTCATCTCTCTTATTTTGCTCTTTAAGTTACTTACGCTTTGTGTTTTCCATGGAGTCTGTTTTTCCTTGTGACCAGGGAGCTGGCTTATGTGCACTTGTGCTGCCTGGAGCTTGAAGACTAAAAGGGCAGAACAGGACTGTGGCTCCGCTTACGGTTGGCAGGAGACATAAGTTCAAATCCCAGATCCACCCTCATTATCTTTGCATGTCTCCGTTTCCCATGCTTGAAGCATGGAGAGGATGGCAGTCACCCTAATGACCTTTATTTACTGTGCGGATTAAATTAGGAGAGGTCTATAGCAAACACACAGCATAAAAATGTGATCTGAGTGTCAGTTTTTAATATTATGGCAGAGACAGAATTATCAAAACACTCATTTCTGTATGCAACCATTTTTCCAAAGCCTTAAGGAATTTAAATGTCCTATGCTGGAATAGTCTCTTGAACACGTCTGATAAATATGCCACAGTCACACGGCTCACTTCTGTTTTTAAGCACAACACAAACTCATTGAACTGTCTTTTCCTATTTGATGCTCCATCAGTTGACTATCTTACACAATTATCACACAGACGTGATTTCCTCGGAGGACATCTGTGACAGGCTGGAAGATCTGTTCCCAGCACTTTCTCTGCTTGATTAGAAACTTAGCCTTGGAGACAGACTTCTCCCACGGCTTCTGCGATCTTGGTTCCCCTGAACCAACGAGTCACGCTCATGGCTGTCTCCACAGTGACAGTGCAGAGGAGTTAGTGATTTTATTAGGGTAGTATGGGGTTAGATTTTAAATCAGCAAATGCTTGAGGGTGATTTGTAAAGCTGGACCCAAACTTTCTGGGAATATCTACAGAAGACTGGTCTTTGGAAGAAGCAACTAACGTCTAGGGGAATAAACAATCCTCATCCACTTTTTCTCCTTTTTCAGGTTCTTCTCCATTTCTGTCATCTCTAGTTAAATAAACACAATCATATTTTCAATATTCATGACTCCAGGATTTCTTTACAAGGACATTGTGTTCCTTGCTGTTCCCAGGAGCGTGGTGTCAGGTGAATCTTTCTTGGGCCTTTTCTTACTCAGCTGGCACATCCAGAAATATCTATGTGTCCTTGCTATAATTCTACCCCACAACCCAGTTTGGCAGTGTAGACTCTGGGGACAGTATTATAGTGAGTACATTCGATCTCTAGTCTGCATGCTTCCTGAAATGTCCCAATAATTACTTTATTTGTTTTATTCTCTGTCGATGCTTCGTTTTCTTTCAGAATAAGGATGGTTTTTCCAGACAGCACCTTTGCTATTTGACATTTTCCTGGATGAATATATTCTTTGGGGTGGAATTGCTTTATGAAGTAGTGGCCGGTATGAGGCACAGAAACAAAAGCAAAAAGTAGGGAAGGTTCCTGGCTACAGCTTGGAGAGGCAGCATGATGTCGCGATGGAGAGCCAGGACTCTGGGGACAGTCGGTGGGGCCACCCACTCACTCCATGGCAAGGCACTTCAGCTTTCTCTTCATTAGTTTTCTCTTCTTTAAAATGAAATGAATAGCCCCAGTCTCAAAGGCTCAACAGGTATGCATCAGGCTGGAACACAAAAGTGCTGTTTCAGTACCGTTGGTAGAGAAGTCAGCATTGGTCCTTTTATTTTATGTCCATCTCTTCTGTTCATTCCTTCAACTCTTTTGAATACTCAGTGCCTCTTTCTTCCTTGTTTTGCTGGATAACTAGAAAAGTATTCAACACTGGTTGTCTGTGCTTGGTGATCCAGCCTTTATTACGCACACATTTTAGCTCCCCGAGGTGCTGCCCGTGGGCATCTGACTCCACACTGCACTAGTCAGCTCCAACTGCCAGGACAAGATGCCATCCTCTGGTGGCTTCCACAGTGGACAGACGCTTTCTCACAGTTCCAGGGCTGGGAGTCCAGGATCAAGGTGCCAGCAGGGCGGCTTTTTCCCGAGACCTCTCTTCCTGACTTCTTGCTGTTTCCACGGGCCAGACAGAAAGAACAGAAGTACTGGCTGCGGAGGCGGCTCCTTCTCTTCTTGTAAGACTACCAGCCTCATCCTTCTGATCTCTTTTCACCGACATCCTCCTTAAAAACTTAAACAAAATCCTTAAGTCAGGACTAGATTTGGGGCAAGGGACGTAATTCAGACAACTTTTAAAAAATGATAGATGAGAGGTTTTATTGTTAGTCGGCTAAAAGAGGTTTTAGGACATGATGGTAATACACTACTTGTTAAGTTTTTTTCCTCTTTTTGTGGTACTAGGGATCAAACCCGAGGGTGCTCTGCCACCCAGCCACACCCCCTTTTTATTGTTTTATTTGGATAGAGACCTCGCTGAGCTGCACAGGTTGGCCCTGATGCTGGGGTCTTCCTACCTTGGTCTCCCCAGTAGCTGGGATTACAGGAGGGTTAACGCTAGTAGCTCACCCGGCTAGTACTTGTCGTACTTTAAGGTTTAATGTTAAAGATCCCCATGCATCCCCCGAAGCTTCTCGTTAAACCATAGGTTTTGATTCAGTAGGTCTAAGGAGGAGCCTGAAATTCTGCTTTTCGACCAAGCAGCAAGCCAATGGCATTGCTTCTGGTCTATGGAACACACTTCCAGGGAAAGAGATGTAGGCCATGGTATTTAACATTGCATTACCGTTTTGAGTATTGCAGAAGGATCAAAAGGTGGGGCCATTGTGAGTTTTAAACTACTGCCTGGCTGGGGTGGGCAGAAGAGAGAAGAGCACGAGGGGAAGTGGGAGTGGTGGCCGTGGGCAGCCTGTTCTCTTTCTGACTGTGGAGTCCATTTTGCCTTAAGAAGTGCATTCTGATGCAACGGGAGGCATCCACCCAGGTCGGGGAGAAGTCCAGAAACAGAATGAGGGGAAAGAATTAGATATAAGGAAGAGCGCATGTCATGTATTAGTTGAAAAAGTTGAAAAGGTTAAGGGTTTGATAGTGGTGTATTTGTTTGTATCGCCATGTCCCCCACGGCATGGGTGGCTTAATTGGGCCATGTTAGAATGTCTTCACTGACTCTCATGATTTTCCAGAGCTTCCAGACAAGCCCTCTCTCCACTCTTTTTTTTTTAACTTCTAATTTTTGTCTATACCCTAAATTCCCAGATTTATATTTTGCAGTCCTGTTATATCTGACATCAGACTGATTTAATAATGTATTGATGCCCCCGATGTGCTGACTTATACCCCTCTGCTGCCTAAATTTCCTCTGCTCTTGGCTGAATGGTTCATGCAAGGTAAGTGTGTCTTGGGAGACCATTCTCTTCATCAGGAGAGACATCGCTATAAACACTTAACCTGCTTCATCTGCTTTATTTAATCAATATTTTCTTGCTCAGGATACGCGTTTCTCCTTACTGATGTTTGTTAGAATTAACCCACGAGTCCACCTCAAATACCATGTTGTACTACTAATCAACATACTTTTCCATTGGATTTTTAAAATGATTTCTGTGCATATATTTTTAGTGCACTGTTAAATGATGAGAGAAGGAATTATCAATAAAAATAAAGGAAATTTTAAAAAAGTTTTTTGCCAAAATGAATTTAAGACATGATCAACAATATCAGCTGTTATCCATGTGATATCAATGGTTATCAAAAGGGAATCAACGATTGTACCTTATAGTCCAAAAAGTTAGGGGAAAGAATTTTGAATATTTCCACTATAAAGAAATAATGAATGTGTGAAGTGAGATATGTTTACCCTGATTAGAACATTACACAATGTGTACATGATTGAAACATCACACTGCGTTATGGTTTATATCTAGATGCCCCCCCCCCAAAGTCTCCTGTGCTCACAGGCAGGGTTTTGAAAGGCAATTGAATCACGGGGGAGCTACCACTAAATGTGATGTTAGGAGGCAGGGCTTGATTGGAAGAGGTAGAGGCATGTTCTATGATTTTATTCTCTTTTTTTGTTTTGTTTTTTGTTTTTATCGGTACCAGGGATCGAACTCACGACTGCCTGCTTGCAAGGCAGGCGCTTATGTCACTGAGCTAAATCCCCAGCCTATGACTTTATTCTCATTTCAGTGATGAGCAAGTAGACTCAGTAAGGTACAGTGGTTCACGCAGAGTCCATGACTACCCCGACACCCATTGCCTACACATCGTGTGCTCCCAACAGCCATAAAACTCTGACTCCTTAGATCATCGGTCCTCAGTAGAAGCCTCTAATTTACATATCCACTCTCCCTTCCCTCTACATCTCCAACAGTGCTTGAGTTGGAGCAGTAATATTATTAAGTTCAAAACATGTAAACAGTTTTCCTAAGTGAATGACACTTGGTTACATCCAACAGGGCAAACCCAGATTTTGTTGACCAATTCTCTCTAGTTTTTAATAACTTGGGGTGTTTCTTCATTTCTACTCACCATTTTCCTGTTAAATATTGACTTATAGAAGATACATAAAAGAAAATAGAACAAGGTTTAAAGGTTATAAGCCCATCAATAACTATGATTTGTCAGAGCTATTGATGGCACATGGGTGAAAGCTGGGATACAGGGCGATGAGTTTTGCCTCTGTACGGTTTGCTCCTTAGCTGTGATTCCACCTTGTTCCCCACAAAGAAACATCATAACAAATGATCCTGGCATTAAAACAGGAATACCTGTAGTTCCTCTCTACGTTACAAGTTTTTTAAAAAAAGTAACTGTTGTGCTACTTTGTGGTGGGTTGACAACTGGCGGTCACCTTGTAACAGCCAGCTGAACTGAATCAGCGTGGTGCTGGGTGCGGAGGGGGCACCTGAGGACTGTTGCCAGCAGCACAAAAAGGAGACCTGGAGAGGAAGAAGGAGTGTTGTTGGTTCTTCTGTTGCTGTTGGTTCTCCTGGAGGAGCGTGTCAAGCTTCTCTCCTGCTATGGACTTGACTGTTATCATCAGAGGAGCTCGGGACCTTGTTGTTGCTGAGAATGGCTGTGATTCACGGTGGGGGAGCTTTGGTCCTTACACTGTGCATCACTTCCTGGCCACAGAGGGAAAGATGTGCTGTTCAGTCTCCTGGAGAAGCTTGTCACATTGGCTTCCTGATGTGAAATCAGCTGTTCTCATCATTGGAGGAGCTCGGGACCTCATTGTCCCCGAGGATGGCTATGGTACTTTTGGGGAGAGCCCTGCACCTTACTTTGAGTGTCGCTTCCTGGCTCCAGTGCAGAACCCTCAGCCTGCTGGCACAGATCCTTCATCTCTGTTGGCACAGACTTCCTAGCTTCCACCGCTGACCTCTGAGCCTTCCCAGCGCAGATCCATGAAACAGATTTGCATGAGACGTTGTCATGGGCTCTAGGTCTTCAGCTGGACTCATGCAGGACATTGCCATGGGACCCAGGGCCTTAGCTGGATTCTTTGGGGTCTTTAGTGTGTGGACAGATTTCCTGTGCTTTTTGTGTT
>PVJX010031449.1:0-21202 GCA_004027295.1 Dolichotis patagonum
CCTCCTCCTCCTCTTGTTTAGAGCCTTCCCAGCGAGTGTGAGGTGCCTTGGTGCTGCTTTTACTACTGTAGCTTCCTCGGTCAGGCCTTTCCCCCTCATTCATCCGTTTTCCAACAGTGCTACCTCTCTAAGTTCAACTCGGGGGCACAGGAAGCATTTTCTACCCTCAGCGCAGTCTGCGTCCTCCCATCTGTCTTCCCCCATCTGGAGTTTGTGCTTTTATTGTAACACACTCCACATCCTGTTTCACATGACAGTCGGGATGCCTGCTCCCATCTCTAATGACTTTACTTCCCCTAACGTAATGACACACAGCGACGGATGATCTGTCTCCCTTACCAGACCGTGAGGACCAGAGCCTCACGACTATGTCTGTCTTAAGTTTGCCGGAGCCGAGGTGCCTGATGCAGCAAATCTGCAGGTTTTCAGTGAACAAATAGATGGTCATTTCTGTGCATGTGAGCTTTTGCCACTTAGGTCTATTCTTCTCAAGAGCAGAGCAACTTTTCACCGTTGTGATCACAAAAGCTCAAAACCGCTCCATCAAACACCACCCCACCGAACTACACGGTAAAGCTCTATTCTCAGTTCACCTTCAGAATGAAAGCAAACCAGCCCCGAGATAGCCTGGATCACTTTGAGATTAGGATCTGCTGAGATTCGTGGTGGAAAGATTCCCAAAGTTCTGAAGCACAAGATCTTCCAGGAAGGATGAGCAGCAGCTGGAGACCTCTAGCTCTGGGGAGCTCTTGAAAGACCACAGCTTGGAATCGCGGAGAAGGAGCCCAGTGCCTGGTGTCCAGTTTTTGCTCTTATGGTTCTGTTGCAGTGCTGGGGACTTCATGCTAGGCCAGCACTTTGTCCCTGGGTTCCACCCTCCCTTCCCTACCCTCTGGGATCAATTTGAAAGCTCGCCAGATGCTTCTAATGCCCAGCTCATCAGAACCGCCGAATCCTACTGAGTGCTCAAGGTGGGGTTTCTAGAATTTTCCAGATAATGAAGAAAAGTGTTCCAAGCTCCGAGTGTCCACGGAAGGGGCTGGTCAGCCACCTGGCAGTTGAACAAGTAGTGGAGGACACACTGTCCCCAGATGCCATCCCCATGGACCCACGTATGTCTGAAACAGTGCTAAAGGGGTAACACTCTTCGGCATAGCTAGCTTTTCCCACCAGATTCACCCCCAACAAATGCAAAGTCAGAAGGAACAGAGATTTGCTCTTACTGGACAAAGAGCAATAGCTCCGAGAAGCCTCAAAAGGAGAAAGTAAAGTCAGGGCCTCCACCCAGGGTAAACCCGAACACCCCACCCTCCAGTGGGTCTCTGTCACCAGCACAGGTGCCAAATTAGCCAAGGAAGTGGGGCTCCAGAGCTCAGAGAGAATCCCAGGCCATGGCAGACAGTCCACCCGTACAGGTCAGAGGGCTGAGGTCCTCGGGGCCTTAGGGGATGCGGTTGCTGAGTGGTGTGAGCTGCCGGGGTCCCACTGGGCTGAGAACCATATCCCCCACCGGCCCCTGTTGGCTGCTGAAGGCTGAGTCCCCACGGGAGCTGTCTCCAGCCATAGAGAGTGACTGCCCCAGATTCTGTGCACTCCCTCATCCAACAGAGCACAAAGGCCACCTGAGAGGCTGTCCCAGCCCTAGGAGCCCCGAGGCACTGTCTGAGGTCTCCACATGCATGCCCAGTCCTGCCCTCTCTCCCCTGTGGGTGTGGGTCCCCCGAGACTGCAGCCCCATCCACCCACACAGGTCTCTGCCCATAATCTGTGTCCCGAGGACCCGCAGGGCAGGGATGCAGTGATGTCTGGAGGAAACATTTTCTCCATTCACACCGACCAGGAGCCCGTCTCTGTCAACTCTTCTCTCTCTGGTGTCACGCATGTCCAATTCCAGACCAGTTCCACTCTGTTGATCAGATTTAGTAGGGAGAATCTGGGCACAGTCTGGCCCTCAGGCCCGTCCTTCCTAGTCATTCACCCCCCTGCCTTGAAACCTGTAGTGATTTCCTGCTGCTCTGGGGTAAAGGTCACATCTGGTCTGACTTTCTCTCCAGCCTTCTCCCTGCCTCCTCCGAGTATCTCATGGAGTCTGCAGTATTGGGATTGAACCCAGAGCCTTGCACATGCCAGTCAAATGTCCTACCACTGAGCCACCTCTCCAGCCCTTCATGGAAACTCTTTAAGAAGGGCTAGTTCTACTACAGGGCCTTTGCACATGCTAGTTCCACTGCCTGGACCTCCCCCCTACACACACCATGGCTCACTGAATTAACTCCAGGTTCTTCTGCACATCTCAACTCAGCTGTCTTTTCCTCAGGCTGCTTTTCCAGAGCCTGCTTCTCCACACATGGGGCCTAGGGTCCACAATACTGTCAGAGGCCTGTGAAAGAAAGGCTTCATTTATTTTAAAACCAAGTGATGTATCTTGTCCTGTTTTATATTCATGAAATCGCAAAAAAAATATTTTTTAAAAAATGTGATATCTCTCTCTCCCTCCCTCCTTTTCTCTCTCCACAGCTCCCCAGCACCACTGGCTAGATCTCCCCTTTTCCACTGTGCCCTAAACTCTTGAGTCTAAGCATTTATTATTTCCCATTTGTGCAGCTGAATTGCAGCTCTGCGAGCACAGGGCCTCCGTGTTTACAGCATCGCCTGACCTGTACCATGTGCCCAGTTAGTACCCACGGCAGGCAGGACTGAGATATCGTCAGGCAGCACATACGCGTTGTCCACAAGAACACGCACTTGGTCTGCAGCTGCCTGCCTGGCCTGCAGGCTGGCAGGAAGGGACCGGACGGAAGCCGGCAGGAAGCTCTACAATGGCCGTGGGAGAATTGGTGGGACCAGGGATCCCCCTCGGGGAGCTGGGGGCGGGCGGCAGAGACATCGTATAAACAAACATTTCCTTGTCTGGAGGGTCGTTCTGTAATTACATACAGGTCAGGCGCGTGAGAGCTGGAGAGTCGGACAATATCTGCTTGCCAGGCTGATACCGCCCAAGGGCTCCTGGGGTGAAGGGGACTTTCATCAGAAGGTCTCTTATTCATGCAGGAAGCTGCTAAGTGACAGTCCGGGGTGGAGCCAGCACAGAGCGATAGGAAGGGGCTGACCTCAGAGTTCAGACAAGCGGGGACAGCAGCCCTGGGCCACCGGCAGGGCTGAGACCCTGGGCAAGGTGCTGAGGGGCCCGGCAGGGTGCGGCTTTCCACCCAGGATGTTCTAAACTGTCCCTGGCTTCCTCCAAGGACAGATGGTGTGTCGATGCAGGTAGAGAGGCTCACGGAGGCCACTGGGGGAAAGTGGAGGTGGTAGAGGGAGCCCCGCTCTATCCAGGGCTGCCCTCCCGCGTCTCCACTTGGCAGAGGCCGTGGGGGTCTCTGACTCAGCTTCGTCCTTGGGGTGCCAGGGCCTCAGGAGGGACGGGGTCAGAGTGTGAAGGCCATAAAGGGTAAGTCTGGCTGCCAGCCCGAAAGAAAACTTAATGACACACACAAAACTCTAACTGGGAGCAAACAGGATGGACGGTGGCCGCGTGCCAGGAGCTTTTGGGCTCGCACTTGACTCGGGCCTGGTGGGATGGGGCTGGGCATCCCTTTGTGGGAACTCGCAGGTTAGGGGAGGAGGCAGTGGCATGCTGAACAGTCCCCTGCCCTCACAGACCCCAAATTAACCTGTTTAGAGTGCTGGCTCTCAAACTGGAATATCATATTAGCAAATAATATAATAAAGAAACTATCACTGGACATTTGAACCTGCCTTATTTTGCTGAAAGACTACTAATTGCTAATGCATGTAACGGGATAATCGTCAGCAGTTATGTCATTGTCCTTTGTGTTCGGGGGGGGGGTGACACTGACCAATAGCGTCTGCGTGGCAAAGATCATCAAAGCATGAGCCATTACTCTTTGTCTTTAAGCAACTTTTTTAGACATACCTCTAATGCAGTGATGTACACGATGAATTCGTATACACTGGTTTTCTATACCGATTCACAGGCACACGTAACATACCATGCAGTTCCTTGCTACCTACTGGGTTTTGGTATATTCACAGGGTTGTGCAACCATAATCTACAGCCTCGTCCTTTGAGCCTCAGGAGGGACATAGCTGTTAATCGCATCAGTCTCTCCCCCAGCTCTGGAAACCACTTTATGTTCTCTTTGGCTTTGCTTATCCTGTGCACTTCGTGCAAATAAAATCAGACAATGCATGGCCTTTGGGGGCGAAGTCTTGAACTTAGCAACCATGTACTTCATTCATTTTCATCAGTGAATATCATTTCGCTGCACGGGTACCCCAGATGCCACTTACCTACTCACTGCACTCACTCAGAAACCGCCAGACCGCTTTCCAAAGTGGTCACACTGTTTGACATCCGCGTCAGTGATGCTGAAGGCTTCTAGTCCCTCACATCCTCACCGAGGCCGGTTACATTCTATCTTTTCATTTTGCTACAGTCTATCTTTTCGGAGGACAGCCAACACCCTGTGTGTGACCCCGTCTTACTGTGGATTTCATTTCCATTTCTCTAAGGGCTAAGAATGTTAAGCATCTGTTTTAGGGTGCTTATTGTGCATCTTCTCTAGAGAAGTATCTGTTCAAATCTCTCTTGAATATTCTGATTGGGTTGTCTTTTAATTACTGAATTATAAACATTTTTTGTATATTTTGTGTACGCCTCCCTTATTCATGATTCGTGAATATTTCCTATGAATTGTTACTTCCTTGATGGTATAGTTTGCAACAGAAGTATTTATATATATTGATTCCCACTTGTATTTTTGGTGTCTGTGTCTAAAAGAGAGAGGAGAGACAGACAGACAGACAGAGACACAGAGAGACAGAAGAAACATAACCTTGAAAGCACGCCCAGAGCCACATCTTCAACCAGGCATCATCTCCTGGGTTCTACCAACTCCCAATAGCTCCACCAGCTGGGGACAAGTCTTCAGTAAAGTGTCTGGGGTATATTCTAGATGCAAACTATAGCAGTGTTACCTCTAAGAATTCTCCACCTAACTCAAGGTTGCAAAGATTTACACCTGTCTTTTTGTCTAAGTCTCTTTATAGTTTCAGCTCTAACATTTAGAGCTCTGATCCATTTTGTGAATGGTGTGAGGAAGGGGTCCAAGCCCATCCATTTGCATGTGACTGTGTGTACCATTACCATTTGTTGAGCGCTGCCTCCCCCCCAATTATCTTGGCATCCTTGTCAAAAATGCACTGGTATCATTTGGTAGCTCTGTTTCTAATTATTTAAGGGACCTCTTTCCTATTTTCCATAGAGGCTGTACCAGCTTACATTTCTACTAACAGTTAAGAGTTTCCTTTTCTTCACATTCTCACTGATACTTCTCCTCCTCCTCCTTCTTTTTAATAATAATAATAATAATAATAATAATAATAATAATATACCCATCCTAATAGGTATCTATCCAAAAGAACTCAATCAGGATCTCAGAGAGACACGTGCTGTTGGGGAGAAGCTGTCTGTGCCTTGGGTACCTAGGACAAGGCCACTGCTTCTTGTGAGTTTGGCAGGGCCCATGAGAAGCATGCACAGCCAGGTAGCCGATGCACAAAGTGACTTGACCTTCCCTTGAGATAATACAGTCAGTTTCCTCTCATTCCCCGCGAAGCCACTTAGGCGCGCTGTTCTAGATCAGATATGCTTCCTGTCCCAGGCCCTCCCCTCCCCTGAAACTCTGCACGAACTTAGCCATGTGCTGATTGCAGTGCTGGGCAGCTCTTTTCCCCCATCAGGAGACAGGGCTCCGCCTGACCTCAGCCTTTGTACATCGACTCCCATCTTCTTCCTCTCCACTGTCCTCCCTCCGAAGTTTCAAGAGCCGTCTAGACGTGACCTGCAATTCCACGTACCCTGCGGCATCCCTTGCAATACACAAGACACAGACATGGCCTGAGCATTCACGCAGGGGTGGATGGGTGAAGAAAATGCAGCACAGACTGCAACAGAATGCTAAAAGAGAAGGAAACTCTGTCACTTGAGACAGCACAGCTGAACTCCAGGGACACCCTGCTAATTAAAGGAACCCAGACACAGAAGCACAAATACTGCACCACAGTCCTCTAGTGACGGATCTCAAACAGTCAAATGCACACAAGCAAATCTTCTAGAAATAGTGAATTCCAGGAGTGGAAGTGGGGGGACCCGGGAGATGCTAGTCAAGAATTCAAAGCTTCATTGTGCCAAATCAGTGGGTCCTAGAGAGTACAGAGCCCTCAGGTGACAGTGCTATCACCTGTGGCATCTGCTAAGAGGTTGGATGTGTAATTTGGATCTTAAAAGCCCCCAAGGCTTAGTCCCCAGCTTGGCATTAGTGAAAGCAGGTGGGGTTATTAAGAATGTGGGGTGCATTGGGGTGGGATCTAAGTCCCTTCAAGGGGACGATGGGCCCCAACCCCTTCTTCCTCTCCCCTCCTCTTCCCAACTGACACGAGAAGCTTTGTATGATTTGCACCCTCAGCACAGCCCCCCAAAACAACAGTGAATTGTGGGCTGAAAGCTCCAAAGCTAGGCGTCAAAATAAACCTTTCCTCTTTCTCAGCTGCTCTGTCTCAGGTGTTTGTTATAGCAACAGAAAGCTGCCTAGGCCAGTAGATCTGGTGTTAGGTGTTCGTAGTGTAAAATAATAAAGCCACAATGATAACTCTAACGAGAGCGGGAGGAGACTCACAGAAGTGACAGAGGCGGTGGCAGGATTGACTGTGGCAGTGGTTTTGTGGGTGTCTGATTATCTCCAAACTCATCGAGTTGTGTACATTAAATATGTATAAACTTTTGTACATCAATCATACTTCAATAAAGAGTTTTTCAAAACAAAATCAATGAATGTAAATGTAAGAGTTTGTTCTGCACTGTGTGGGAACCCAGCAGAGCCTTCTTCTAACCTAACGCGGTGAGAAAACTCACTCCACTTCCCTATGCGGCAGCTTCGCGTGGAGGAACCATGCAGGCTGCGAGTTGGAATAGCAGAATTTATGATGATACAATACTTTAATGATCTGGAAGAAATAAAATTGTTCAGTGAGGCAGCACCTTGTGTGACATCTTTGCAAAGCATGTTAATCTGCATGTCTGACCCTCTTAGGAGGTAGGTGATCAGCAGAAGTTGCAAACTGGGGAAACCAAGGCTCAGTTCACCCCCACAGCCATGCTGGGGGTCTTAAAATTATGTTGTCCCAACCGGGGATGGGGCTTAGTGGTAGAGAGCTTGCCTAGCATATATGCAGGACCCAGGGTTCCATTCTCAGTACTACCAAAAAACCGCCTCAAACAAACAAAATCCCCCACATATTATCCAACATTTAAAAATGATACCTAAAAGTGCTGATGGAAACGGAGAAGATTTGCCCGAAGTATAGTTGCCCTTTGAGACTGAGCCCCCTCTTTGAGCACATGACCTTGCCACTCCCTGTTCTGAGTTCAAGTGCTGGTATCACTCACCATGTCCCCACAGGGTCATTTTTCTTACAGTAGAAAACCTCCACCAAAAGGGAGAACACCTAGTCAAGCGGGCCTCAAGACCAATGCAGCAGGCATGTTACTCCTCTGTAATTTAACGTGCACTAAGACACACATGCACTCATGTCTCATAGGACGCCTGCCTCTCCACTGCAGGCGTCAGAGTCTGTGACCAGTAGTTTGTTACATGTGATCCTTCTCCTTTCCTTTCGCAGCGTCCGGGGGGACAATGCCTGGCCTTTCTTTCAGTCCTCACCATTGCTTGTTTCCTACAGCACCTACTACGACTCTGTTGGCCAAGGCGCTTCGGTGCATGCACTTAACTGCACGTGCAGCTCCGAGCTAAACTCCTCAGGGACATCGTCTCGCTGGACCCGTGGGGTTGCACACCCAGTGACGCACAAGGTGAGTAGGCTGCCCCAGTTATACCGTGAACAGTGGCACTGGGGTTGGGACTTGGCTGGTGAGATTCTGAAAGCGAAGCTCAATCACGTGTCTAGAGAGCCATTCTAAATCGATTTCCCTTTGATGTGAGGCCTCTTTGTTAACCTGCTGGGAGAAACTGAGGCATGGGAGGTTCCCAAGCCTCACCAGGAGCAGAGGAAGCCAGAGTGCCCAGGGCTTCCAAACAGCCCACCGGCAAGCCTGCCGCTCTGTCATGCTAGGTCCCCGGGTCCTCCGTGACATAGACCTTGCCAGCCACGCCCTTCACAACCCCAGATGTCCCGGATGTGGAGGTGGTATGAGCAGTGGGGTTTTGTACAGGAATCTATGCATTAAAAAAGAATCTTAAAACAGCAATGTCTCCTAAGGAGATAAACTGTAATTCTCAAATTAATTACTTTACTCAGTAGGAAGGATTTCCTCAGAAAATCATCCTGTGTTAAAGCCACTAACAGGCAGAGGACCGCACAAGTCTGAGATGCATCCAGACCAGAAATCGATGCTATCAGCGGTGTTCACTGGGGTCCTCACATCCATTACCCCTGTATTCTAGGGACTTCTGTTTTGTTTTGTTGTTGTTGTGGCTTTGAGACAGAGTCTCACTGTGTAGTTCTGACTGACATTGAACTCACTGTGTAGCTCAGGCTGGCCTCGAACTCACAGCGATCTTCCTGCCTCAGCCTCCCGAGTGCTGGGATCACAGGTGTGCGCCACCACAGCTGACTATTCTAGGGATTCCTTGAAAGACAGCCCCTATAGGCCCTAAGTGCTGTGACAGGGAAAGTGAGACTTGGAGACACGCAGGGACGTGTGGGCAGTCCCAAAGTCACTTGTAATGAGTCAGTAACGGAGCTGGGGCCAGAATTAGTTCACACCATGTACTGCAACAATGCTCAAAGCAACCACCATATGCCTGGGTCTGCAGGAAGCCCCGAGAACACAGAGATGAGTAGGACACAGCTCTGTCCCTGCAGGGTCTCTGTGCTTGGCCTAGGAAGGACTGGCCCAGCACGTACCCCTGAGGAGTCACTGTGCACCCCAAGTGTCAGGCGGAAGGCCTAGTGCTCTGGGTTCCGGCAGCCTTTGGGGACAGAAACTGCCATCTCTGCCCCTGGGCTTCTATTTGCAAGTGATGCCCCCTGCCACAGGTGATCCCCCACCCCAGTGTCCAGCCTCCTCCAGTGGGCACCCCAGGAAGACAGAGCCTGGGTACCAGCGAGTCTAGGAGCCCCCCCTCAAAGCCAAAACATTCAGTGGTACACTCCTTACCCAAAATAAATTCCATTTAACAAACAAAGCCATAATAAAGCAAACATGGAATCTAAAACCCATAAACAAAAATTGAGTAGAACCCAACTACATAATAATTAAAATCCCCTAGATAGTGAAAAATTACAAGCACAGACAATAAACTAGGAAAGTATCTGTAACACATTTCTTTAGTATTCAGAGAGCTCCTATCTATCTCCATGAAGAAAAAAAAAGCCAAAATATAAGATGTACAAAGGACACACACAAAAAAACCCAGTTCATAAAAGAAATATAAACAGCCAATAAGCACATAAAAGAAGGCAATCATAATGCATCTGAATTCAAATGAGCTAATTTTTCAGCACTTAGATTGGCAAAGATGAAACAGGTTGATAATGCCCAGAATGGATAAGGACTTGGAATCAAAATGTTCATTCATTCTTAGAGAAGCATAAATTGCTACAGCTTTTTGGAATCTGATTCAGTGATACCTAACGAAATTCAAAAATACATCGATAGCAAGTCCATTCTCAAGGATTTATTCTCAGATCCATCTGCTCAAGCCCTCTAAAATGTACTTAGAAGGACATTTCAGCAGGAGCAGTATTTGTGGCAGGGCACTATGTCCATCAATAGGCAAATGATGAGGTAACTAATGTTAGGTATCCAGCCTTGTAAAAGAATTAGGAAGTCTGAAAAAAGAAAAAAAAAGAATTAGGAAGTCTACATATGGTGATATGGCGAGATCACCAAAAAACACCTACCTGCAAAAAAGTAAGAGCTGACCAGTGGGGTCTTTATCAGGGGAGGGGAGTGCTAAAGTCTGAATCTAGGGCATTTTCATTGAGCTGCATCCCTAACTCTTTTTTAATTTTTTATTTTGAGATGGGGTCTCAGTAAGTTACCCAGGCTGGGCTGGGATTTGCGATTCTCCTGCCTCAGTTTCCTAGATTACCAAGACTTTAGGCATGTGCTACCATGTCCAGCATCATCAGTGGAGTCTTGGGGAGTATCAGCACCCTTTTATCTGCCTTGTTTCAGTCCAGCACAAAGTCAGGACTGACTAACTGAACAACCTTGGCTAGGTCACTCAGCGTCCCTGTGCCTGAGTTTGCTCCCCTGTGAAATGGGGAGGAGGAGGGTGCCCGAATTGTGGGAGTAAATCAGAGAAAGCAAAGGCAACCCTTAGAAGAGGTGGTACCCAGGGAGCACAACCTACTTGTATCAATATTAGACCAATAAATATATTCATGGCATCTAGAGAACATCTTCTAAATATTGACATTTCAAAGTGTATTACCAGGAAGCACAAAAAGGAGAAGTAAAACAGTGCATATAGAATGTTACATAGTATGCACTTAATGGAAAAAGAGAAATAACACATGCAAGTATTAGTTTGGATATGCATCTCTGCAAAAACAGAAAAAAGATGAGATTGGAGGAGGAGAGACTGGCTGCATACAGCAAAGAGGAGCAGGATTTTTCACAGGAAATTCTCCTCACTGTCGAACTGTGTGTAAGTATCAACCAGTCAAAAGTCAACGCAATTTAAAATTTAAGAGGAAGGCTGGCTCGCCCCGGTGGCTCACATCTGTAATCCCAGCACTTTGGGTGCTAAGCTAGGAGGAGTCCAAGTCCAAGCCCAGCCTGCAACACAGAGAGACCCTCTGAAAATAAATAATAACAAAATCAAAGGAAGCTTTTATGTACATATGTCTTTAGAAAACTTCAGGAAAGCACTATAAGAAATTATTAACAGTGGTTACGTCTGGTGGAGGTTTTTATTGCCATGTCCTGTCTCATACCCTTTATTGTCATTTTTAAACCTGTATGCGAATATAAGCTTTATAGCAAATATATATAAACAAACAGTTTCTCCAAAGCCAAAAATATAAAGGAGAAAAAACAGCTCCCTTCCCGTGGGCGCGGGCGGCTGGCTCTCCGGGCTGAGCATTCTGCTGGCTGTACTGGGTGACTGGGCAGACCACATGCAGACCCAATTTGGGGTTGGGGGCCTCCGGGCTTCAGTTTGACACCAGGTATTTCTCTCATTCATCTCTCATCGGTAAGGGAATCAATATCTACTTAAAAACCTCTGCTGGTTCCCCACTGCCTGCAGGAAAAAGTTCAAACTCTGTCACAAGTCCTCTGCCGCTGTTCCCCCCACCTCCCCGGCCACTTCAAACCTGTCAGCTGTCTATGCCTGAGCCAATCTAGCAGCGTAGCCAGGAGCGTGGGGAAGATGACCTGGGCATCGCAGATCTCTGCTCGTTAGCCTGTGACCTTGGCTAACAATTCAGCTCTCCCAGCCCGGTCTGAGTTTCTTCACCTGTCATAATGTCCCTGGTTCCTTGCAGGATGTCGGAGGATCTAATAAGATGATGCATGTTAAAGCATTTAGCACACTGCTTGGCACATCCTATTGCGTTCAGTAACCATATGATACTGTGGGTGCTCCCCACTTTAAACCTCCTGGCCCCCTTCCTCCTTTCCCACCCAGCAGGCGAACGTCTCACAAAGCCTTCTCTGGCCAGCACCCTTTGGGCTCCCATCGTGCGGATTCATTTGCACAAGGTCACACTCAGCACTTTGATGATAACTGTGTGCGGGTGGATCTCCTTCCTGCAAACTGGAAAGTCCCCAGGGGCAAGAACCGAGTCTTAGTGGCCCCGAGCACAGATTCAGGCGGAACAGGTTCTCCACACTTGATCTTAGCCAAAAGGCCGAGAAGCGATTGGAACAGGTACTCAACAAACAGAGTTTGAATGAATACATTTGCCTTCCCTACCTACCCTCCTTGTGGCACCAGCTTGGTCACTGTCATGGCAAGAAGAGAACTTGATGAGAAAAGGAAACTGTGCTTCGATCTGAGGACACACAAAGGGGCTGACCCTGACGCCCAGGGGCCAGTCTTTGTCTAAAGGAAAGCGCGCCACCCGTGCCCAGGGGATTCCCACAGCTTTGCCAGTACTTCCCCCCAAGCCTTCGGCCTGGCCGGCACCTGTTTATAAACAGTGCAACCCCTGAGCACAGTGACTCAGCCTCCCCTAAACCAGGAAATGGGTGGGACGAAGGGGACAGGGAAGGCAAACCCTTTTGCTTCCGGATTACAGGCGCACTGAGGCACTGGCTTCAGAGAGCTATCGCCTGGCTTCTCTTCCTGGTGTGCCACCGGAAAATGTCAGAACAGATGTTTCCAAACTGGGTAAGAATAAGTAAACCAACAAGGAAACCAACCAATAACGGCCACTTTGCAGGCCCATCCTCAGTCTCGAGTGCATTATATATCCAGAGGAAGCCCTTGAAATAGGAAGTGGAGACAGCTGTTCCATGGTGTCCGCTGTGTCCACCGGGTGGTGGGGACAGAGGCCCTGGGACTTTGGGTCTGAGAGGGGCGTGGCTTGCAAGGGAGGCAGCGCGGTAGCATCCGGGTCTTTGCAGGACTCAGGTACCTGCTGTTGAACTGAGCACTTCACAGCGCTGGTCACAGGGCTGGTGATGGACAGGAAGCAGGGTGGAAGGGAAAGAGGAGAGGGGAGCGGGAAGGGGGAAGGAGTAAGCACAGGGTGAGGAGGAAACTGCATCTGCGGAGCAGCCGCCATGTGAGTAAGGCCGTGGTGGCAGCTGTGGTGTCCGGGAGTCCACTTCGGCCTGACATCCATTCTGGAAGATGGGCAGACAGGGACACCGAGGGGAGGGAGGGACCCACAGAGAGGTGCAGTCAGTGGAACCAGATTCCGCTGGCTCTGAGCTGCACTCCCAGCCCTTCGCACTCAGCGCACCAGCGGCAGCGGCAGGATCTCCTCTCTGCTCAGGAGGAGGCTCTCCGGGTGCCATGAGCTTTGGTGTCCAGGCAGCCAGCTGCGCCCTCTCTCTTCCGGATGAGCAAGATGAACCCGCTCCGGGGAAGCTGCTGGCTGAGGCAGGGAGGAGGTGTACTGTCCCCTAGCTCCGGGTGGACCGTGCACACATTTGCTGCTTCAGTGGACCCTGCAGCGGTGCTGGGGACACAGCCGGCTCCGGTCAAGGCTGCCATAGACAGGCAACCAGATTGCAATGCCCTAAGTAGAGAAGCACTATGTCCCTCACCCTGTCACCCTGCGGGACTCTAGAGGCGGCCATCAGCCTGCATGGACCACCTCTTGCGGTCCTCAGCACGCCCCAGCCCTCATAATTCCACGTTTTAAGACAGAACTGTGGGCCGTGCTCCTCTTCAGCAAGGGACGGACTCAGGTTTCAGAAGTCCCAGTCAGACTCTGCAACTTCTTGAAACTCCCTCCTACTGCCCTGCCTTCTCTGCCTCAGTTTCTCCTGTTTGTAAAACAGAGCGGTGCCAGCGATGACTTGGGACAGGATTCAAGGCGATTTAAGGCTCTTGAAGTTTTTAAATACCCTAGATTTGGAATTCTCCTCACCAGTAGGTCATTTCATCTTGAAAGCACCATAGATTAGCTAGACCTGCCTCATTACATTACGGGGGAATGGCTTGCATTTATTTTGCTTGAGTGTGACAGAAATTGGGATGGTCATCTGTCAGAAATGTTCCTGTGCTTGAGAGACAGATACATAAACTCTCAGTCTTGTTTGATTGCTAATGAAGGGTGTGTGTGTGTGTGTGTGTGTGTGTGTGAAGTTCTAAGTACTAGGTACTTGATCAAAGAGCAGCTCTTTTTTATTTATTTATTTATTTTTTTTGCAATATGCCAGCTGTCGTGGGTTTCTGGGCCAGATATTATTTCTGATAAATAGATATGGACAATAGATAATGTCTATATTAATATCACTAAGAAGAGCTCCTCTCTTGTAGATCACTCGAGACAGGGATGCCAGTGTATAAAGAGGTAGCCTGCAGATGCCAGGCAAGAGACTTTCTTCTTGTGACAGTTTGAGCTCTCCTGCTGCAATTAACTTTTTCTCCCCCTCCCACTCCCCCTTCATCTCATGCAATGCAGTTCAGAAAAAGGGGGCCTGCGCTTTTCCTCCCGCTGATGGAAGTTGATTAGCAGTCAGGTGGAGTGATGCTCAGGGGACAACACAGCGGATTAATTAAATCACTTCTACTGGCTAAGTGGTGACACTTTGATTTATAGCAGAGCTCACTCAAGCAGACAGCGGCTTTTCTTGCATGCTGAAGGAAGAAGGGCCCGACTGGCCAGTGGTTGGAGACCTGGGGCTTTGCAAACTTTAAAGACAAGTGTCTTTGCCATTTAACCAGAGACATCGGTGGACTCCTGTCTCTGTGGCAGGGGACCACGTGAGGCAGGGATTAGCAAGGAGACTGAGGCAGCCCAGATGCAGAACCCAATGACCACCACCACCCTCTGCAGCAAAGGGAAGCGAGACCACGCAGCTCGGGTCTCTCCAGCTCCTCTCCAGCCTCATCCTGAAGAATCCTCACCTAGGACCTCGAGGCCCTTTGTCACTATTCTGTTACAGCTCTGTCCCCTCAGTGAGGAGCCTCAGACCAAAGCTGCACAGAACTAGGGTGCCATTTAATCATGTGCTTGTTTGCTGCCCTTTTAATTAACATATAACAACTGTACACATTTGCAGGGTAGAGTGTGATATTTTAATACATGCATATAATGCATAGAGATCGAATCAGGGTAACGCGCATGTCTTAGTTACTTTTCTTGTTGCTGAGACAAAATACTCAACACCCAAAGTTAAAGGAGGAAAAGTTCATTTAGCTCACAGTTTGTCAAAGTTTCAGCCCATAATCAGCTGGCTCCAAGGCACGGTGACATGGCAGACAGGCATTGCAGAGGAGAAACAATTCATGGTAAGCAGAAGGTAGCAAAGTAAGGGATGGCCACGACTCTTTCTATCCCTTTTATCTTACCCAGGCTACTTAGAGTAGCACTGACACCCTAATCCTAGCACCCTTGAGCCTAGCATTATACCAGGAACCAGTTCCAGCACCCCCAAGTCTAGATTCAGCCCCCTCTGCAAAAGCCCCAACTATGACCACATGAGGCTTTGGGGGGACGTCTAGATACAAGCAGTAACACAGCATTTTCATTTACCTTTTCTTTATGTTTGGCATCTTGGAGTCCTCTCTTCTAGTTCATCATAAAATAGAATTAGTAAAATAAAACAGAACTATTAAAATAGATGGCTGTGAACTGTAGACACCACTCTGGGCTACCACACACCGGAACCCATGTCTCCTGTGTAACTGTTTTGGTTTCTGTGTCCAACCTCACTCTGCCCAGTCTGCCCCCATCCACCTACCCTCCACTTTCTCCTATTTTGAGGTCACTTTTTTTAGCTTCTATATATGAGACAGAACACACAATAGATGTCCGTCTTTCTGTGCCTGGATAATCGTACTTAATAGCCTCCAATTCCATCCGCTGAGTGGAGCTGTGTTTTAGGTCTTGGACTGCGTACCGCGTAGCCAATCCTATTCCACTCTTTGCTTGGGGTGCCAGGAGCTCCAAGTTGCACATGCAGCTCAGACTACAGGCTTTCACACACCTGAGCTTCTCTATGGATCCTGTGTAAAGTCTCTCTAATTCTCCCTTCCTCGGGAAATTTGGTATTTGAGTGTTTTTAGGGAAGCTGTCTCTGCATCCCTTAGGAACTAGGTCCTATAGCATAGCAGTAAAAACCACACAGTTGAGAGCACATTTAGCCAGATCTGGCTCACTGATAACCTAGGTTGGAGTAAGGAGCTTGCTGATTTCCGTGTTCAGACCTTCTGCCAAGACAGGGCGCAGGGATCTTCATTTCAGAGGATTCTCCTGAGCAATCCTGGAACACACCAACTTTTGAAAAGCATCGTTTTAGAGTCAGACAGCCCTAAAGCCAAATTCGTTTCCCCAGTTAATAGTAGTTTCTTCCTCTCCCCAGGACTCCATTTCTCAACCATAAAAGGATACTTGTGAGGGGTAAATTAGGTGGCTATAGGCAGGTCAGCACCTATGGCCAGGCAATCCCAGTGTCCACGGATGTTTAAATGGATCCATGAAATACAGTGGAACACTAGAGGGCCTTAAACTGGAAGAGCGTCCCGACACACACTACACCCTGGATGAACCTTGAGGACGTTACGTTGTCTGTGGCAGAGGCAGAAAGCACAGTGGTGGGGAGCATACAGGGAAGAGAGATGGGGTTCATGTTTAACGGGTATAAAGTTCCAGTTTGAAGTTCCGGAGACAGACGGTAGTAACGGCTGCGCACCCGAACATGGGCACCTATAACCCCAGCACTCTGGGAGGCGGAGGTGGGTGAATTACAAGTCCGAGCCCAGCCTGAGCAATTTAGCAATTGAGTGAGCGCCTACTTCAAAATTTAAAAATCTTTTAAAGCGCTGAGGCTGTCACTCAGTGTAAAGACCCTGGCTTCAGTCCACAGTCCATGCCCCCCAAAGTATATTTTACTGTCTTCAAAAGCTAAACGTTACTGTTGCCAACAACAGCCAGTTTCTTTGGGGCACCCCGTCCCCACCTTGCACTGCACAACTTCAAATCCTCTGCAATCAGTGCAGCAACAAAGCACGTGGTTAAGGGACAGGAGAGGGGACAGATAAGGGACAGGAGAGGGGACAGATAAGGGACAGGAGAGGAGTCACAGCATCTAGCCCTCCCGCTAGGCTCGTGGTGGTGTTGTTGTTTCTTATCCAGGAGTCCAAAACAGGCCCCGAGAAGCCGAAGACGGTTGTCCCCACTGTGAAAGAAGCTGACAGGACATCAAATATTAAAAGGGTGGAGGAACCGCATAGTTTTTCATACAAATGAAGCTACTTACATACATGAAGATTGCTTTTAAAATTCAAACACAATTATTTTGGGCCCGCCTGCCTGTCGCTCCCCCCGCTGACACCTCGGGCGCTGTCAGGCTCTCCCGAGGGCCGCAGGCAGACAGCCCACCGCACTCCAGCCCGCGCGGATCAAAGACCCGGGAGGCCTGCGGGATGGGCCGGCGAGGGGCGGGGCGGGCTATTGTGCCTCGGTGGGCGCAGCTGCGGGACGACCGGGAGCATCGGCTGATGAGAATATGCAGGCGAACTGCGCTGTCCGTAGAAGCCCTGCAAGTCCTGGGGCCCCCGCCTTGCGTTTTGGCGGGGGACCTGCGAGGGTGCCGTGTCAAACCTTCTTAAGACGTCTCGCTGACACAAGGGTGAGCGCGGCGCCTGCGAATCTCATTACAGCCCTGCGCCTCCCTCGCGGAGCTCCGGCTGCGTATCCAGGCTGCTGCTTTCCAAAGGAGCCCGGCCAGTCACCTGAGCGGACCTGAGAGCTGGTCCTGGGTCCCTGGGGGAGGCTCTGTTATCTGTCTGCACAGGGCCGGGGGAGGAGGGGGCGGCAGGGCCGCTGATTCCCGGGGCTGGTAGTTCTCACACAGGACAATGCACCACCTGGCAATTAGTCTTCACTGTGCTCTGTGCCGGATGGCATCGCCTGCTCTGCAGTGGAAGAGGATGGGGGACACAGGGCACTGGGGTTGGGGGGACCCAAAGGGACCCCACGGACTCAGACACGTGTGACCCAGTTCCGTGGGTCAGGGGCAGGAAGTGTCCAGGCTGGCACAGGCCCCCTACACACAGCAAGTTAAGACGCTGTTACATCCTCCTCAGCAGGAGGGGAAACTGAGGAAGATTAAAGCCCTTGTGATGGGAGGTGTCCTGAGTGGTCCTCGGCAGAGCCAGGACACAGCCCCACCGTCTGTTCTGACCCAAGGCCCCCTGGCACAGTTGTATCTGTTTCCATTTGGTCTCCGCCCAAAGCAAAGAGCTGGGTTTGTTTCCAGGGGGGACACTGGCTGCTCCCCCAGCCCTGCAGCACCTCAGTGTAGAACTATTTCGGCCCCAACCCTTGCCTCTGGCTGCTGAAAGGAGCCCTGGCCTCCTCTCAAGGCAAAGGGAGCGCGGGAGGAGGGGAAGAGTTGGAAATGAATATATGCATGTGTCTCTCTGCTAATCACCGGAATGCATTTTCAGGAGAGGTGGGGGGGGGATTAGCTGCAGGACTCCCATTAATGCTAACTTTATTTCAGTAATGAGGTGCCAAGGCATGGAACAATCCTGGTGGCTAATACCAGTAATCACAGTGATGAGCCCCCCATACTGCGACGGTGGGGGCGGGGGAAGAGGGCCAGGAGGGGGCGCAGCGTGTGGCTGGTACTGGGTGGCACAGAAGAGCAGGAGGATGAGGCAGACAGAGGAAAAGGAGATGAACTCCAGCAGGGCAGAGGCCTGAACCAATGTCAGCATCTCTCCCAGTCATGCTTAAAGAGCGACCAGGCACACTGCTCATGCAATCTAATCCTCACAGCAAAATCCAGAGCTGGGTGTTGTGCCCACTGTACAGGTTGGCAAACTGAGTGTAAGAGAAGCGATTTGCCCAGTTGCTCACAGCTGGCTGGAAGTCAGGTTCCTCTTGATCACTGCACTCTATAGCACCCCACCCTGGTTACGCACACACAGAAAAAGAGCAAGTGAAAACCAGGAGCTGAAAGGAATCAAAACACCGGAAGTTGTAAGAAAAGGCTCTCCATGGTGGATCTGCCCAGGGACAGGTTCGCCATGGGATTTACATGATGGTAACCGGGAAAACATACTCTGCATGCCAGTCCTGCCCCAAATGTGTGATCCCCCCTGCTGCCTAGGAAAACCAAGTTCATGCATTCAGCACATTGAGCGTACGAAACTCCATCCTATGGCCAGAGATAGAGCAAGGACAAATCTGTCTCTGCTCTGCCACAGCTTGCATTCCAGCGAGGGAACAGACACACAGCGACAACACCCGCTCAGAAAGTGACAGGCAGAAAAATAAAGCAGGAGCAGAGCACTGGTTCTCTACAGGGCGACGTCGCCACCCTCGCCCCAGGGGACATCTGGCAATGTCTGGAGATGCTTTTTTGGTTGTCACACTAAAGGGGGGGATAGGACTGTCATCTGGTGAACAGAGGACACAGATGCTGTGTGACACTCTGCAAAGCACAGGCCAGGCCCCTTGTCTCCCCACAATGAGTCACCAGGCCCTGAGAAGTCGGGGTGGAGAAAACAGATCTGCACTGGCAAGGACAGGGCAGGAGGCAGGTGTCAGGCAGTGGCACTGGTGCCTAGGCTGCCTCTGCGGGCAGGGGTCTCGGGCAGAGGGGATGCAGGCTGCAAACATGCCCCGCTGCAGGGGCACAGGAGCCCTTTGAGGGTGGGCAGAGGTGGGGTCCCAGCAGGGCAGCAAGCGAATGTCATGGAAACTTCTAAAGGGTCCCTCCGGCCACTGCTTGGGGACGGACCCTGAGGAGCCCAAGGAGGGTGGTAAGGCAGCTGGTGCCACCCAGACAGGCAATGGGGTCCCTGCTCTACTCGCAGCTCTAGCCCTGTGCTGGGCATTCTCAACTAGGGGCAGCTGTAGCCCTGGGGGTTAGGAGGCAATGTCTGGACACCTGTCTGGTGTCACAGCCAGGGCCTAGGGCTGCTCCTGGCATCTAGCATTAGAGACCAGGGCTGCTGCTCCATGTCCCAAAGTGCACGGATGCCTCCAACTCCCACCCCAAAGAACCCCTCAGCCCCAGATCCTGGACTCCAGACCCGGCCCTGCCAATTTAGCGGGGACTTTGCCAGGCACTAGAGAGCCCCAGTCGCTGCTGCTCGGTGACGAAGGTCCGCATTAGCTACATCTCACTCGCTCCTGACAGTGACGCGGATCAGCTGCTGCTGTCGGGGCTGCCGAGCGTGTTGGAGAGCAAATTCATTATCCAGCTGTTACAGCGACAGAGCAGGCACTCGTCTCCCTCCCCGCCGGGGGTACCTGAGTGCCAGCCTTGCCGTGTGATTGAGCGGCTGCCAGCTTCCTCCGCTCGGTGACCTTGACATGCCAGAGCAGGGCCTCCTGCACGCAGGCTGCAGATCCAAATGGCAGTGGCGGTGACGGCAGGGACAAATGGATGGGTTAATTTGTTTCATGCCCCCGTGGCCAGCAGGCACTCACACCCAGGAACCACTACCACCTCCATTTATGGGGTTCAGCATCCCAGGTGCGGGGAGTCAGGGTGGGGAGAAGGAAGGAGCTGTGACATCCATGCCACGTCCTGTGTACTCGGTTGTGTTTGCTTAAAAACTGGTCGTTCGTCTGCAGGTTATTCCTGCAAGGCTTGGGCCTCCAGCAACGAAAATATCACGCTTTCAGGTGGTATCTTTAAGGAAAGCTAATTAGGACTCTTGGCACTTGTAACACGAAACATTTTACAATTTTCTACAAAGCAATTTGCCAACACTAGCTAATTAAAACACCCAGCCTTCCACTGAGGGACGCTGGGAAGAGTGGAATCATCATTTCTGGGCATCTGCTATAGGGTTAAAAATCCAAATTCTTGTTGCTTCTACTCCGTCAAAGTGCTCCTCTAAAGATACTTTTCATGATTTTTTGGGTTTTTTGTTTATGTTTTTTTTAGCAATCTTCCCAGGATCATACGGAAAAAGATTCCAGGTCTTCTAGTACTTTAAAATAAAGGATACCATTGAAAAGGAATTTGAACAATTAAGGCTGGTCCATTAAGCCAGGGTGGGCAAACTACAGCCCAAGGACAGAATCCAGCCCGTGACCTGTCTTTATAAATAAAGTTTTATTAGAACACAACTAGGCCCACATGTTACATGCCGTAACTAGCTGTTCACAGAGACCTAATTACGATTTAGCCCCTTTCAAGGAAAAATCTGCTGGTCTCTTCACCAAGCTGTCTCTTTGCAGTTTTGTCACTGTGACTCTGCACCTGGTCAGTTTTCTTTTTCTTTTTTTTTTTGAATTTTATTTAAAGAGAAAAAAAAGCAATACAGAAAAAAGAGTAGACACAATACAGAACCTAAAAAAAAGAAAAAACCATAAATCACTAGTTGACAAACCACATACTGTCCTCCCAGAAATAGCTGTTCATGTTACAAAATTAAGGCATACAAAGTGAACACACAGTGAGGCTGCAAACAGAAAAAAAAGGATGGAATAAAGCCAATTGAGACAGTATAGTGAAATTGGCACAGAACATCACAGCAGGTCACCAGGACAACAGTAACAG